>JADNRX010000569.1:0-32429 GCA_015501595.1 Hymenopellis radicata | reverse complement strand
CAAGTCAGTCTTTCCATTCATTCTATGTCCTGCCCTTACGTATCGAATCTAGACACGAGCGTTGTAATGCCCTTTCCGAGATGCTGTGGCCGAAACAGTAGAGATGGTCGAGGAAGTGGCGCGCTTTGAGCAGCAAGACGCGCTGCTAGAGCTTATACGGGGTCTACTGTCGGAGGGAGAGGGCTGCGATTGTGGATCAAATAGAGCAGTGGGTAACTAACGTCAGGCATCGTTAGCCGAAAACAGGATAACCTGAACCTGACATAACGTTCAGAGCTCAGAAGGCGATGGACCAGGGACTAAAGCGATTGAAGATGCCATAGTGAGATTAGACTACGACGTCTTTAAAGACCTCTTGAAATACTGCAAAATTACCAGGTCCATTACCCTCCTTGCTGTATACAGCGAAAACGACTTGACGAAACCACCCTCGGAACTCGTCCTCGAGAAGAATATTCCTCATTGCGGTTGCCACAACGTGGTGGGCATAGATACGCGCCACATCCCATCGCACCTAGACGTGGTCAAGTTCAGAACCCAGTCGCGCAACAAAAGGAAAACAACCGAGTATGAGATACTCCTTGTGATTATGGGCTGCCATTCGATACACCAGACGAATTTTCCCGCGGAGGTCTTCTAGGACGCTGGGATCCGCAAAGTTTTCTTTGTCTTCTGTGAGCTTTGGTGCTCTTGGGCGGCAACGGTCAACACTGAGCAGATGATGCGCTCTTGAGCGGGGAGCTCTTTGAGGTTGTGATCCAGGTCATCGCGGTGCACGAGGACTGCGGGCGAGTATACACCAGCAACAGAGCCGGGGCCTACGTTTGCCACGGGTAGTATTCTTCCTTCAAAGTGACATATAACGTCGAGGAGTAGCAAAGCGCTTCTTCCTACAGATCAACGCATCAGCCTCATCTCGAGTATCAACGTTAAATGAGCGTAAGTACCTGAGTTCGGGTAAGGCTACCCTCCCAACCGCCAGCGCGAACTATATCGCTGGCAAGGTTCAATACAACGATGTTTCCTTTCGCTGTTCCAGTTGTATCCTGGGCGACAATCCTTCGCGCGAGCGTGAACGCGTCGACATTCACTATCTCCACTGCCGAAGAGGCATGTCCCGGACAGAGCTCTGCATCAAGTGCTGGCAGCTGCTCGGAAATGAACTGTGATTCGATTGAGGCTTCGTCAGGAGCATGTCGAGCCACCAAGGCCTCCGAACGCGAGATGGTGTCTTTCGCTATCTTGTAGCGAAATTTCCATGAATGAGAGTCGCCGTTGTGTGCGATGTCGGTCGGGAAGAAGTGGCGTAGAAGGGAGGTCATGAGGGGAGCTGTGGATATTGATCTATTTATGCGATGTACAAGGGCGAGACGTGTCTTCCACGACTAGTCCACGAATGACTCGAGAAATCCTTATCCGTGGCTGTGAGCGCTCGAAAGAAAACAAGCGCCCGTCCTAACAGGGAATCGGCAACGGTCAAACCACGTCCACATCCATGTCTACCAGATTTAGTGGAGGTACGCTTGTCGTCTGCGCGATTAAATGAAAGACATGAATTTGACAGTCAAGACATATTGGGAGCGCTACACCAGAATCAGCAAGGCATTTATGTAGACAGCGAGTACTCACCATCATTGTCCATCGTCCCCTCGCTGACTCCGGCCTTCTAGACCACCCAAGTCCTCGATTCCCGAATCCCAGGCCTGCGGTACCACGTCCTTGCAGCTGCACGTCGTAAGTGCCCTTGTCGTCGTCGGGGTCGGCCTCTGCTATCCGAGTGCCCATGTCAGTGCCAAGAGAGGAATAGGGACGCACGCTGTTTCCGGCATCGTAGTCGTCGTTGCTGAGCGCTGAGGCTCCGTGGCGTTCCCAACGCGCGGTGACAACTTCAAGAAAGTTACTCGAGGACCGAGGTAGATATTTCGGGACCATCGCCGCCTCCTCCTCGAGTCTAACCACCACGTCAACAAGATGATGCTCAACGGGTTCAATCACAATACAAAGGTAAATCATTGCTTTTCGGCTAAAATTCAAGCCTTACATCCTCTAGAAAAATGTTTTTTTAAGTCAAGCCGTCCAATTCCAAGGCGCAAACGCGCCGCCGACATGTGGGAGGCAAGTCGACGACCGCTAAACGTCGTGGGAACTAGCTGGAGGGAGGATGACTTTGAAGCTTCATCCGAAGCTCAACTCCAAGTATGGTCGCGTTTTTACCTTCCTACTTTATAGATTTCTTAAAATACTGCATCCCCAGATCATGCGCTGTTCATCCTGCCACAAATGGGATATGACTGATATGACCTTTATTCGAACTCCCGGTTCTTCTTCTCAGAGGTTTACGCTAAGGCCGCCAAGGAAGTTGAACCGCGCGGGCCCGAGTGCGGAGAAGATAGAGCCGCCACGAATGGACCGCCGCCAAACGAATTCGAAGGAAGCGATGCCGCCTACCAGAGTGGACACCTTCGCTTTCCAACTCGCACGTTCGCCTACCCACCCTGTTGTTTTGTCGCTTTCATGTTTTCCTCCAGATTCCACGACGCTTGTCACCGAAATTCGACACAGACTGAGTTCTTTAGACAATCAGTAACACCTCAGACCCGCTGTCCTCGGGACACCTGGTCTCTTCTCGTCACCTTTCAAGATGCCAACAACCAGATGTCAAAAACGAGCTGTGATGCCGTCATACACTGCATTTGTGCGACTGTTTCGTTTACAGCTGTTCGTTCTCTTTACCTCACACTATCATCCGCCCTGACATAACTTGCTTTAGCAGTGCGAGACGTCGCTTTTATGTCGGATCTTCAGCGGTCTACTTCGCCCTCCAATTCGACGAACCTCAGTACCCCAGAGGTATTTGCAGCTTTCGTGTCATCAAGTTGCTTAGTTATTGACAGAGTAACAAGGATGAACACATCTTAGAAGAGGACCGCTCGGCTGGTGGCTCTGACGGAGCCGCCCGCTCAAGAGCAAGTGCCGACGCACCAATTTCTGTTCCCGCGTCTGATCCCCCGGAGGGAACCAACAACGAGAATGAGGCTGCCTCATCGCACCCACAACAAACAAGCACATCATACCATAATGTACCGAGCCGGCCAGCTCGAAAGGCGACATTCTTTGGCATACCGCAGTCTTCTGGTGCACCTGCTAACTTCAATCCAAGTACGCTTTCCGCTGGTCTTGCCTAGTGCTTACATTCAATAATCTTGGCGATAGACTACGACGACAATTACGAGACACATTTCCCTCCAGACCCTATATATCAGGAGGCCTCACCAAATGCTCGCGTATATCGTGTGTACATGGCGGAGTCAGCCAAATACGATGCCTACATGACAGATGAAGCACGGGAGGGACTAGATGTGCTCCTGGTCTTTGTAAGTTGTCGTGTGCTAAGTGGAATGATATTGTCTCATTGAAGCCATTCTACACAGGCTGGTCTCTTCTCCTCAGTCCTCACTACATTTGTTGCACAAACATCGCAAAATTTGCAACCCGATCGCGCAACTGAGTCCACTCTGCTTTTGCGTGAAATCACATCCCTTCAGCGTGGCCAGATTAACGGGACTTCCATTGATTCTATTCCCTCAACATCTGCAGATTTTACTCCCTCCTCACTTGATATCTGGGTGAACGGACTCTGGTTCACAAGTTTGACATTGAGCCTGGTTGCTGCTTTGTTGGCAGTGCTCATGAAGCAGTGGATTCGCCATTACACGTCGCTCGTATCGGGAACAGCGCAGGAACGAAGCCTGATCCGCCAGTACCGGTTTATGGGTCTCCAGAAGTGGCACGTTCCTACACTCATCGGCCTCCTTCCGGTTCTACTGCATCTTTCCTTGGCGATATTCTTTGCCGGTCTCACACTTTTCCTTGTTCCCTTCGCCACTCTATTGCCGGCATTGTCGGGAGTCTGAGCGCTCTCGTCTTTGTCGCCTATGTAACCACGGCAGCTTGGCCATTGTTCCGCATTCATGTCCCTATCACACTCCTCTCACCAACATCTTCCATCATATTACTTTCACTCTGCGCAAGTACATGCTTCAGAGACATGGGGAATATGTATCCTTCAAAGAACACGAGCATAAAGCTGCCCAGTCGGGCGAGGCTCTTGTGGCAGATGCTTTCGAGTGGCTACTCAGTATATCTTCGACTCCGAGTGTACATCGTGTCGTTGCGCAAGCTGTTGGCGGGCTTCTCCATAAATCATCGTCAATAGGCAAATTTGCCAATGATGAACACAGTTTTGATATGGCAAAGGTTGGCCTGTTATTCTCCGCTGAGGACCGTGTATTCTTTTCCTTCCCGGTTCCAAACTGCCTGGCATAACATGTTTGCTGGTTCCCTCTATCAATCACCCAACGACGCTTGCATTCTTCCTGAAAAGGTAGACTTGCTGGAACGATTGTTCCGTAGCGCACTTCACATCCGACAATCCAGCCGCTCATGTGGACACTGTCTCATCCAGGTGTGCGCACAGCTATCCAATCCTTTCCAGCGCCAACTTTGCAATGGGAAGCGGCGGCAACTGCGCTCCTATGGCATTATGGCATCTTCACCAAAAGGGCGACTTTGAAGCCACCACTGTCGCTCGGAAGGCCTGCGCAGTAGTACGTTGTCTCATGTCGGAACCACGCGAGACGGAAACTCGACTACCAGTTATTGTGTGGGAGGATCTCCTTGCAGCAGCATCCTCATGCCCCTGCATACCACGTCCTGATTTGTCAGATCCGGTCTACTACTTGAACGACATGATTATCAACGAGCTGACGAGGCGTGTATGTTTTGGGCGGCGGGAGCTTTCAGACATGTATTACGATATACACCCAATCTCATTCGAAGGCGCACTTTCTGCAAGCGAGAACTTTGTCTGGTCTCTTCTCTCGCCCTTCGACAAGTACCAAGGGAATGCATTGGATTCTACAAAGGTGCAACGGCTTCTTTCCCTTGTGAACGCCATTGTTTCGCGTGGGCTATATGAAGTCAGCAGTGAAATCTTCTTCGGAACTTGCAAGGAGCTTATCTGCGAATTGCAAGCGAGGTCTGTTACTCTTAACGACCAAGAAGCAATATGTGTGGCAGCCGACACTCTCTTGCAGGAGAGGACTGCTGATTTTGGGCCAAACACGGGCTTTTTCCCATCTCTGCTATTTCTTCATTGCTGGACACCGCACGCCACAGTTCGGAGCACAAGAAATGCCGTCCTTCTCGATCTAATCGAGATCGACATGTTCCAAACACTCCATGAAATCGAAGATATTGAAGTCTGGAGTTACCCTCACAATAACAACACCGCCCCAGTAGCTTCTCTTGTTGTTACCCTCATCCGCTCAAGCTTTGAGCCGCGGATGGGTGCGGGAGCTGAACTGGAGGACTCACGATGGCTCGAGTACCTTTGCTTACCTGCAAATAGCGCCACTATTGTGTCTCTGGTCGCATTCCAAGGCACTACGCAAACACCGGCAAGTGTGGTGCAGGTCAGAGATGACCTTCTGCATTTCTTCTCTTCACATTCCTTGGATTGTGATACCTTGCAAGAATGCTGGACATCATTGGATGTTTATCTCAGGACTTTTGTGCCTTACCACTGGCGAGACCGATACACAGCCAACGTGAAGGAGGCCAAGAAAGTCATTGACGAGCTCATCTCTAAACAGGTCAGAAGACCTCTCCTGCATCCTAATCATGCCGTACTAACTTCCGCGTCCCACAGTCCCCTAAACCTGAAACCCTATACAATCGCCTTCTTCGACGTGCTAGGAAGAGTCCGGATCCAGAGGCGATAATAACTCAGGCAGAGTAGCACTGGGCGTTGGATGCAAGTCGGATATCTCGATGCCTTTGTCATCCCCGATATGACGGACTCGGAGCCATATTCACCGCCTCGCACCCGCTACCACCGACTCTCTCCGTATCATGTCGACACTTCCAGAGCGCCCAGAATTGGACCCACAGGCGCCGGCAGAGCCTTCCTCAATCGGTTCTGGGAGTTTAGGCAGAGACGCCTGTGCTCACTCTCCACCCAATCGAAACCCCCGCTACCGATTCGCAGTGGCCATCGCGACCGACAACATTTTATACCTACTTGGTACATGCATTACCTTTTCTTTCTTCCGCGAATACTCTTCCCACTTTTTCCATGCCCCCTTTTCAGATACAGCTCCACCTACAGTATAAATACATCGTAGTAGATGCCAATTACCTGTGTGCTTTTTCTCCTCGTCCGAGGGGCACATTCACTACTTGATAGTGCATTTGTTTGTCTGCCGATAAGAAACGGGGACTCTACGCTCGGAGCATAACGGCTAATTCCCTGCCAATTAAATATCTTGCGCCCAACTCTTGAAACGAGCGTTAGAAAGGAAAGAGACGAGATAGGCCCGATTCTAACCTTGAACGCTCCAAGTCAGCAGAACTCCAAACTCATTCTCCAGCAAGTCTCGCAGTTGAAAGCGCCAAGTTCCTTCCACCATTTTGTCCGCGCTCCTTCATCGTCATTCTTGAGACGAACCACCCGTGGTCGTTGCATTACTTCTACAAACAGTTTCGTGGAATTCCGCTTTCCTTTGAGGGGACCGCAGAAACCCAGATCACGATCGCGCGTATCTCCGGACTGAGGAAGATGGTGTTTCGTTATCAATGAAGGTGATGTGCGCCATGGACCACGTCGTAGGTAGGGAAGAGATGGATATCGCCAAGCAAAGATAGCTCAAAAACGCGTTCTTGAGAACGTTTCTGGACTGAGACCGACAAGGGAGAGGACGAGCCGACCTCGTCATCGAGAACGCCGAAGGTTGGGGTAATACTGTCGTAACCGTTGTCTAGGAGGAGGGCGTGTGATACTGCGCGAGAGGCTCAGAAGAAGGTGATTCAACAGAAATATCGTCCCACCCGCCGTATTCGTCGTCTAGCGCCTTAACAACAGGCATATCGAACCATTCCCCAGGCAGCGGTGTAATCGGCTCCTCGGGATCCGTATCGCGCGACGAACGCCCACCCACTTCTTCCTTCCGAAGTATACTCCTCCCCTCCTCCTGAACTATCATTATCAATGCTCTCCATGCTCCTCTTGCTCCTTGTCCCACCCGCCACCACTGCGGCGCCTCGTCAGCGACGGTAAAGATCGTCATGGGGAGCAGTAATGCTCGCCCCTGCATGAACCTCAGGAATGCGAAGAACGGTTGGATGTAGAGTCGCGTCCTGAAGACCCACTAAGGATTCGAAGAGAATATATAGGTGGCGCAACTGAGCTAGACACGCAGACCACAGAGAGTGTGCGCATGAATGGTATGGCGGCACGGAACCCCGCCAAGTCGAGAAGGATAAAGCCAATTCAAAACGACTCCAAATTGCGCATGGGAAAGCAGTGCGGATAAATACAAAGCGGCAGCCGTAGATTGCGGAGCAGAGAATCTGCTTAGGGAGAAACCTTTCGTTGCAGTGAATCCGGGATATTCGAAGAGGACATCTGAAGGGGAGCGTATATACTTGTCGGTATTCCCGTTGAGGAACGAAAACCTCATCCTCATCGATGATGCAGGGATGAATATGAGTGGCCTGATGTCAGGCTATATTTGCTGCATAGACAGAGTGTCAAGTCCATCAAGGCCGTTATACAGCAGTTGAGATATGCTCGAGAAGATGCTATAGCCACACGCCGCCAGGCGGAGTAAAGATATGTGTTTTCATCCAACATGTGTTACTGGTGACTGAAAGAAACGTTAGAAGTAGCTTCTCGCAAAGAGGAGCTCTGAAGCAGGAGAGCTAACCTGTATATCCCCTCACAAAGGGTGATGGTTCGTTTTGAGAGTTATTCGCGATCGCCCGGACCGGCATGGATCCAGGCACGTGACTATATGCACATTCGCGCTGTGTCTGGGGGTGGGCAATCGCTGCAAGACCCGCGAGGTTTGTCATTGTTTGTCAATGGCCTCTCCCTCTGCGAAACCTCCAGGTTGAATGGCAAAGCACTTTCGAGGCTCCCTCATCACCCTTTCCATAGTTCTTAGAGCATGGATGTTATTATACACCTAAAATGAGTATTTTAGTCGGAGGGATTATTTAAATTCGACCTATAAGGCTCACAATGCATCTGCTGCCAGAGAGATCGTGCACTTCCACTTAACATTTTGAGAATCCGTCCGACCAAAATGTTTAAATATACCACAATATGGAATCCCCAACGTTGTGGAGCCATAGCTGCACTGTATCCTTCACAAACGTTCGATGAGTACGTGCGGTGAACAGTGTGACCGAAGCGTGACCAACTCGGTGAATTACTGTTTCTAGTGTTATTCAGCCTCAAACTATGTCCTGTGGGAGCGAGAATGATTCTAATTGTATCAGACTCATAAGGGATACAACATAGAGCACTGTAGAGGAGCGAACAGGAATGAATTGGTACAACTTGCGATTTGCCATCTTTCGGGCAGTGATCTGCTGACTAATCTGCATGGTCGTGACCGCCCAATTGCCCACCCCCACTGTGTCACTTCTTGACCTTGTCCTGACCAGCATCATGTCAACACGACGGCGCTCGACGAGGGCCAAGGCGCTGCAAAGCTATGCCGAATGTGATGGAGACCAAGACCAGGAATCAGATTACACAGGTGAATATCGTTGTTCTTGTAGTATAAATTGACAAATAACAGTATCTGTACAACCAGCAAAGGAATCCGAAGGTAACCTGTTCCTCATTCGACTGTATTCTCTCAAAAACAATTGACAACTCTCAGGAGACGTTCCGACTATGACTGTGGCAAGTCCAAGAAGCGTAAACGGCGCGCGAGCGACAAGCCGAACTCGAAACGACGGAGGAACCAACGCGAGGGCAGATTGGAGGACTTTAAGAAACTTCCTGTGGAGCTGAAGCTCTATGTACGGACGCGGCCTTCTCCCATCGCTGCCTGGAATATTCACGTCATGCTTATTCTAGATTTTCGAAATGCTGCATCCAAAGACTCTTATCCTAATGTCGCGTACAAATCAAGAATACCGCAATTTTCTTCTCTCCGCGGACAGCGTCTGGAAGCAGTCGCGCCTACGTCTCGGTATGCCAGATCTTGAAGCGAAGGACATTACGGAGCGGCAATACATACTTCTCATGTTCGACAAGACTTGCCATGGAACGGTAAGTTCATTCTCCCCCTTTCTATGTCCATCCCGACCTCTGGTAGGATTGCTATCATCTGAACGTCCAAGACATGGACTGGATCAGCTGTGCGAGGCTCTGCGCTTCGTGCCGACGTTCGACGTGCGTCATTCTGTCCTCGTGGCCGTCCCTCTACTGTCCTAACTCTGTGTGTTCGTCAGTAAGATGACTAGGGGAAAACTTCGACGGTATTTAGCCAGTCTGCATCCTTGCGCACAAGTCTGCGCTAAGGACACAGACGACGACGGTATGCAGAGCACTTTATAGCAGTTCTTCTTTCGTTTATATCTTTTCGGTGCAGGTTCCCGGATTCCTCGAGGCATCGTGAAGATGTCTGAAAGATTATGGCGGATGACCGCTCAAGAGACGACTGACTTTGTGCAGCAGCGGCAGGCTCTTAAGGTCTGTATTGCGAAGGTATCAATCCCATGTTCGAGCCATCCAGCCGTGACTCACGTATGAACAAGGACGCCATGAATATATTCGATTGGATCTGCGAAGAATCTGCTGCGAAACACGGATGCGATAATGAGAATCGACAAGCACGCGAAGGCCAGATCAAAGAACGTCTTCTTGCGTTGGGGTGGACAGAGGATAGGTATGCAAATCGAGTTATTTCTATTCCTACAAAGTCTAACTAAACTTGGAGCTTATCCATGACCTACTGGGATCTCAATCCCGCGTTACTCAACCAAGGAGATTAACCGATACAAGTTCAGTAGGCATTAGGTTTCCTCTATCATTCCATTTTGACCTTTGCCAACTAGTCTGGCGAAGAATCAAGGATCCTCTCTTACAAGACATGTACCCCGATCTGCTTCATGCGCGCAACCGCCGCCGCAGTACCGCTCTGCAGCCGAAGTATCGAGAATTGCTCGAATCTCATCCCACGCCGGACCTCTTTCCCTCCTGCAGAATCTTTTTGGAATTGCCCTCTGTTAAAGGCGTCTGGCAAGAGACGACAAATCCACTTCCAGACTCTATCGACGTGGCTGATTTCGTGGTCTACGATGACGCAAAATGGTAGCTGCACTTCCTGCCATCCAAGCGGACGTCCTTCGCTATGAGGAGGAAATGGAAGCGCTGGCTATCGCGCGCCTAACCGCGGCCTATGTAGCGCAGAGTTTGCCAGTCCCGTCCCCGCAGATATACTCGATGACCCACGGTCGTTGTTCTGCTACGCGTCAAGGGTAGCTTACACGTCAAGCATGACATTATCATGCCATTCCCTGCCATTCATCGTGAAATCAGGGATAAGTGTCAGGATCGTTTTCTCGTAGACGAGTTCAGGACGCTCAGAGAGCCGAACCAGGCATGGACAGGCAGCTCGGGATTGCATGTACAGTTGAAAGTGTGAGAGGCTAGCGTCAGCGACTGAGTAGCGAAATTGACATGATCCAGGAGGATTCTTGTATGTAGTACTTGTAATCGCGGGGAAGACTAAATGACACGGCTTGTGGAGTAGAGAATTGATCTATTTGAGCAGTCTCTCGTCTGTCGTGGCCTAGATCAGATTCCAACCATCCATTCAATCGCGCAGACGCCAAGCAAATGCCTCTCACAGACAGGACGATTGTTGTACGAGGCCCCAATATTCCTGATACCACTGTTGCACAGACTTCGACGGCTATCAACGAACGCAATAATCTGAACGCGCTTAAGCTTCTCTGCAGGCCTCGAAGCCCTGCGCGTGGGACTGCAACCGTAGTGGCATACGACATGGAGGATGAATCATACGTCGCTGTATTATTTCATCCTAGTCGCCACTGTCGATACGGCCGGTATTCATCTAGACATTATCTTGTACGGATGATGCTGTCGTTGAGAGGCTCCTCATCTCGGGCTTGATCAATTCGAAGGACTTTCATGAAGTAGCTGTTGTCAAGCTTCTTCGCCGTATGGAGCTTGAGCCGACTCGCATGATGAAGGTCACTTTCCAATTCTTACCCGGTCTGTCAACTAACATCCTTGTTGAAGGTCATTGTCGCCGAAGATGCAAATAGCGTCGCAATGGAGACACCTCATCCCTGCTACCAGATTAGATAGCCCTTGTCCGGGGCGCAGCTTTAGAAGCAGCCATGTAGCATTCCGGGACTGCAGAGCTGATGTGTGTCATGCCCATCCTCCAGTTCCGCATTGTTGTGGAGACCAACGACGGGACCCGTGTTGAAATCTTGACAAGGAATGCTAGCGGTGTATCCCATTCGAAGTAAACGAAGGTTCGCTGTACGAACATCTGTGGTAGTGATCTCATATTCACGACAGTGTTACTCTAACGAGAAATCCCGTCAACGTATTCTTGGGCATGATTCGGGATATGAGCGACGTCGAGACGTTCCCTCGCTTGGAGCCATCCTAACGGACGTAAACACCACAATCGCAGTTGATGATAGTAGACTCGCGCCGCACATCATAGTAAACGTCGCAGACAGGTAAGTCTTCCCATTGGTTCCATGACCTGCTTTTACGGTGTAACCGTAGGTATTCAAGCACTGTTATGCATTTTCCAGAGATACAACCTCCAATAGAGGACGAATAGCAAGAATGGTCGAGGACGCGGAAGACTTTGAGCAGCAGGACGCGCTGCTAGAGTTCATACGGAGTCGACGCCGTCAGAGGAGAAAATTGCTGTCTTAGATCAAACAGAGCAGTGGGCAAATGAACGCCTGGCGACTTCCGCCGAGTTATAGCAAAGACATCACGGTATTCGCTGGCGAGTTTGAATAACCGGAACCTGACAGAACTTTCATAGCTCAGAAGGCGATGGACCGGCGAGTCAAGCGATTGAAGATAGAATAGCGGCATTAGACTACGACGTCTTTGAAAACCTCCTGAAACACCTCAAAGTTACCAGGTCCATTACCCTTCGTACTATACACGCGAAAACGACTTGGCGAAACCACCCTCGGAACTCGTCCTGGAGAAGAATAGCCTTCATATCGGTTGCCACAAGACGCGAAGGGCATAGATACGCGCCGCATCCCATCGCACCTAGACGTTACGTTCAGAACCCAGTCGGACAGCCAAAGGAAAACCAACGAGGATGAGATACTCCTTGTGATTGTGAGCCGCCATCCTATACACCAAACGTATCTTCCCTCAAAAATCCTCCAGGACGCTGGGATCCGCAAAGTCTTCTTTGTCATCTGTGAGCTTTGGTGCCACGGTCAATACGGAGCAGATGATACGTGCTTGGGCGGGGAGTTCTTTGTGAGATTTTGATCCAGGTCATCACGGTGCACGAGGACTGCGGGCGAGTATATGCCAGCAATAGAGCCGGGGCCGATGTTTGGCCATGGGTAGTATTCGTCCTTCAACGTGATGTATAACGTCGAGGAGTAGCGAAGGGCTTCTTCCTACAGATCAACGCATCAGTCTCATCTCGAGTATCAACGTTAAATGAGCGTACCTGAGTTCGGGTAAGGCTACCCTCCCAACCGCCAGCACGAGCGCGATGTTTCCTTTCGCTGTCCCAGATGTATCCTGGGCGACAATCCTTCGCGCGAGCGTGAACGCGTCGACATTCGCTATCTCCACTGCCGACGAGGCATGGAATCCCGGACAGAGCTCTGTATCAAGTGCTGGCAGCTCGGAAATGAACTGGGATTTGATTGAGGCCCCGTCAAGAGCATGCGGAGCCACCAAGGCCTCCGAACGCGAGATGGTAACTTGTAGGGGAATTTCCAGGAATTAGAGTCGCCGTTGTGTGCGATATCGGTCGGGAAGAACTGGCGGTAGAAGGGGGGTCATAACGGGAGCTGTGAAAGATGCGCACAGATGACGAGCGCGAAACGTGTCTTCCACAAATAGTCCACGATTGACTGGAAAAATCCTGGAGATGTTTATACGTGGCTGTCAGCGCTTCAAGCGCCCGTTCTAACAGGGAATTGGGAACGGCCAAACCGCGTATCTACCGGAAGTGTTGGGCTCGTCTAGTAATCGTCCCAGTGGTAAGAGGCATTTAGTCGATGTATGCTTGAGCGTCGAGTCCGTCGTCTTTCTATCCAGGAAAGCTACCAACCCAGATTCAGCAAACATTCGTGTATACCGTGAGGGCTCACCATGGTTGTCCCTCTCGCTCCGCGCGCTGACTCCAGCCTTCTAGACCACCCAAGCCCTGGTTTCCCAGGCCTGCGGTACACATCCTGCAGCTGCACGTCGTAAGTGCCCTTGTCGTCTTCGGGGTCGCAACTGAAAGTGTATTTAAGGACCGAGGTAGAACCCTCGGAAGTCGGACTCCGAGACCGACCCGAACCCTGCAAATTTTTTCTTTTCTTGATTCCAGCTTGATTCTCGACATCAACTCGAAATACCGCGTGTAAACTTGAAGAAAGACTTCCGATGCGGCAATGGGCCACCGCTGACTCCCCCTTTTTACGGTACGTTACAAGCGAGCGACTGCGCCACTGCCAATACTAGCGGGTAATTCACCTCAAGTTCTACCATATTGCCAGCTTTCGTTCCAACTTCGAAGCAGTCAGGCGTGCATATGATGACTTGCAGAAGATCATCCCAATTTAGATTTTCTTCGCATAATGGACAAGCCCGTACAGCAAACGATGGGCTGAGGTCGCGAGCAGCAGCAGCCGCACCAAGCGAATTTCACGTTCTCTAGGCAGCAGTTTCTGGGTTCAACTTGTCGCCAAAATTCAACGCCAGTCTGGGGGGCTCCTACCACACTCATTGACATCTCTGACCCGCTATCCTTGGGTTACTGCCACCTGGTCCCTTATCATCACCGTTCAAGCTGTCGAAAATCAGTTGTGTGATGTCGTCAAGCACTGCCACGGCGAATTTTGTGTACTGATATAGCAGCTGTCGGTTCGTTCTCTTTGCTTCACACTACCATTTGTCTTTGCTTCAGCAGTGCGAGCCTTCGTTCTGATGTCGGTTCCGAATATGTCTACTTCACGCTCCAAGTCGGCAAGGCCCAGCGTTCGAAAGGTACTAGCTGTGTTTCTGTTGTTCAGTTGCTTGGTTGCTGACTTGGTCCCAAGGAGGAACAGATCCTACCTGAACAGGTCTTAGAGGAGGAGTGCTTGACTGGTGGCTCTGGCCGAGCTGCAGTCCCATCTGAAAGTTCCGTCAAACCATCTCCTACGCCCACTTGTGAGCCGCAGGAGGCAGTCGACGCTGTATCGTCCGCTTCACAGCAGACGAACAACTTGGATCCTAGCGATCCTCGTCGGCCAGCTCGAAAGGAACCATTATTTGGCATACCACGACTCTCTGCTGCACCCTTGAATGTGAATCCAAGTACGTTTTTGATCGGTCTTGCCTAACGTTTACATTCAATAATCTTGGTGATAGACTACGACGACGATTATGAGAAACATCTTCCTCCGGATCCCATATATGAGGAGGTCTCTTCGCCAAATGCTCGCGTATATCGCGTGTACATGGAGGAGTCCGCTAAATATGATGCTTACATGACAGACGAAGCACGGGAGGGTCTAGATGTGCTCCTAGTCTTCGTAAGTTCTTGTGTAATGACTCGAATGATTCGTCTCAAGTCATTCTACACAGGCCGGTCTCTTCTCCGCAGTCCTCACTACATTTGTCGCACAAACCTCGCAGTCTTTACAGCCCGATCGGGCGACAGAATCCACTTTGCTCTTACGCGAAATCGCGGCGCTTCAGCGCGCCCAGATGAACGGGACTTTCGTTGACTCTATTCCCTCCACACCGGTGGATTTTACTCCCGCCGCCATCGATATCTGGGTGAACGGACTTTGGTTCACGAGTTTGATTTTGAGCCTCGCCTCCGCACTCTTTGCCGTGCTCATCAAGCAATGGATTCGCCATTATAATGATATGTCATTCGTATCGGGAACAGCGCGGGAACGAAGCCTGATCCGCCAGTACCGGTTTATGGGTCTCCAGAAGTGGCACGTTCCTGCACTCATTGGCATCCTACCTGTTCTAATGCATCTTTCCTTGGCCATATTCTTTGTCGGTCTCACACTTTTCCTTGCTCCCCTTCGCCCCTCCATTGCCGGCATAGTAGGGAGTCTTAGCACCCTTATCTTTGTTGCCTATGTAGCCACAGCCGTCTGGCCGTTGTTCCGTCCCCTATCGCACTCCTCTCAGTACCATCATCCATGACATTGCTTTCCTCGTGTGCAAGTATATACTTCGGAGCCATTGGAAATATATCTCCTTGAAAGAGCAGGAGCATGGAACTGCCCAGTCGGATGATGCTCTTGTGGCACATGCTTTCGAGTGGCTAATCAGCATGTCATCGAATCCGAGTGTACATCGTGTTGTCGCGCAAGCCGTTGGTGGGCTTACGCGAGACTCATCATTGGTTTTGGATACACTTTTACGGCAAAATTCTTCTCTCTCGTTCGCGAGGGCCTGGATTGGGATGTCCGTTGATTCCATTTGTCAATCACACGATGGTGCTCGCATTCTCCCTGAAAAGACAGACCTGCTGGAACGATTGCTCCGCGGCGCTCTCTGTAGCCAAAAATTGATGTCATTGATGGTACGTGTCCCATTGCGTGCCCGGGATGTACGCACAGCTATCCAGTCGTTACCAGCACCAACGTTGCAATGGGACTCAGTAGTAACCACGTTCCTGTGGCATTATCATACACAAAAACGTTGGGAGGGTGATGAAGTCATCGCCCTAGCTCAGAAGGCCTGTACATTGCTAGGCCGTATCGTGTCGGACCCACGCGATGACTACATACGATTACCAGCCGTTGTCTGGGAGAAACTCCTGGATGCAGCCTCCTCGTGCCCCAGAATGGTCATTCCTGGCCGGCCTGATCTGATGCACGACAAGATTGTTTTTGAAGAGCTGGGAAGACGTATATGTCAGGCAGAGTGGGGGCGTTCAACTCAGTGTGACAGCTGGACACTTCCAATCTCTTTTGAGAATGCACTCTGTACAAGCGATAACTTTGTCTGGTCTCTTTTATGGCCATTGGACAGCCATGAGGAGAATCCGTTGAACTCGAAAAAGGTGCAACAAATTCTTCCCTTTGTAAATGTCAGTTTGCACAGACCACCCAAGGCTCCAGACAGCCTTACGATCTTCGGGATTTGGAAGGAGATTATCTGCGAATTACAAGCGGGATCTGTCACTCTTAAAGACCAAGATGCAATTTGCGTGGCGGCCGATGCATTCTTACAGCGGAGGACTGCATTTCAAGCCACCTTCGGGCGAAACGTGGTTCTTCTCCCATCCCTCTCATTCCTTTATTGCTGGACGCCGCACACGATGTATCGCAGTGCAAGAACTGACATCGTTCTCACTCTTATCGAGATAGACATGTTCAAGCCGCTGAATCAGCTCGAAAGATCTGGAGAATCTTGGCTCTGGAGTCGGGTGTATAGTATTCGGTCTGCAAATAGTAATGCTGCCCCAGTTGCATCTCTCATCGCTTCTGTCATCTGCACAAGCTTGGAGTCACGGACCTCTCGTCCAGAGGATTCACGGTGGCTTGAATATCTCTCTCTGCCTGAAAATAGTGCTGTCATTGTATCTATGCTCACATTCCAAGGGAGTACGAGCACCCCGGCGAGTGTAGCGCGGGTCAGAGATGACCTTTTGCTTTTCTTTACTTCCCGGTCATGGGACTGTGAGATCTTGCAAGAATGCAGGGCATCATTGGACTGGCATTTAGAGCATTCTCAAGCGATTCATTACTGGCGGGACAAATACAGGCCCAACGTGAAGGAGGCGAGAAGACTCATCGACGAGCTCATCTCGAAACAGGTCAGATCGCTTTTCCTGACTTTGGGGTCTATACTAAATTTGTATCTGAAAGCAGTCCTCTAAACCCACAAACGCGGTTAGCCGCCTGCTTCGACGTTCCAGGAAAAGCGCGGATGCTGAAGCGAGATAATTATTCGAGCCTGCATTCTCAAATGCATCCGCTATCCTCTTTCAGACGAGACACAGTCATCTTTGTACGCTTAGTAGCCTCAATCTTATGGTATTTGCGCGCATCAGAGCGGCCGCAAGTTTTAGTTGTTACAGACGAGCAACGATCAGGTGCTTTTTGAGGTGCAACTACACAAAGGGTTGGGGTTTATCGTACACGTTCCAGTCGAAAGAGCGCCACGCAAGTAGCTGTCCTTTGGTCGAACACCACCGCTTGTGCTTCTTCCAATCGCGTTGTTTGCAATCCTACGCGACAGATACATCATTATTTGACTTGGATAAGAGTCTAGGAGTACTTACACGCGCGCAGTAAGGTTCACGACAGTTCGCACATCTGAGGGTACAAGAACCCTTGTCGCACCCCACGCAGTATCCATCCAAGCGCTCCTCCGGCGACAGCGTAGCGTAATAGTTCATCTCCTCGTTCTTTATAATCAGGTCCGGCCAGTGCACGTTCAAGACCTTGATATCGACAACGTAAGACGCGTCTCAATCAGCTTGGTCCAGTTTCTTACCTTGATATTCTCCAGATCCTCATCTTCAATCCGCATCCCGATCTGGCCGTCCACGAAGAAATGTTTACGGGGATACATGATCAGGACCGTGCTCTGCCCGTCTGGCTTGAACTTTGACAGCAGCTTCTGCGCTTTTTCCGAGTTGGGCTCGTCAAGATAGAACGCGAGCGTGAATTGGAGTTTGGTGATAGGTTCCCTCATGGTGTACATGGGCCGAATCCAAAACTGAGGCTCTACGACTTCCAACGCGATAGCCCAGTGGTTGTCTAGGCGCTCCCAAGTGTCAGGAAGTTCGCAGAAGTTTGGAAAGTGGTCCTGCCAGCATTTTTAGTTGGAAAACCACGCGACAGAGCCCCGCGAACCTTGTTTTCAAAGTTCAAAAAGGAGTTTTCCCGTCATTCCTCGCGTTTTCAGCAACAGAGGGCGCCATCGACGGTGAGACAAAGAGTTTGAATTTGAAAAGGCGAACGATCGCGAGCCTTTCGGGGCCATGTACACAAGCGTACACATCATTTCAGGACGAGTGTGTTCAGTATACATTGCGACGCGGAGTACATAAATACGTAGAATAATTTAACGTTCTCGACATATATGATGGAGGCAAGATAGATCACAAGTAAAAAGGGATTCCATATACAACCGGAGCCGCGCCAGTCAGATACTTGAGTTTGCATACGTCTCTGGATTTCGCAACCGCCGTCACGATAGAGCTTCCAGTTTGGTCATCGGGAGTCCACTGCTTTATGCGAGCACTCTGCAGATGCATTTCATCGAATACTGCCTGAGAGAACTTGTCAATGTCGCGGTCGGTAACATCCCACAGGTTCGCGACTAGGGTTGGACTAAGAGAAAGCGTCAGAGGAGTCATATTCACAGAGAATGGCGACCCACCAGCCAGCAATCATATAGTTGTAAGGCGACCCAATCCTGTCAAAGTCGCCCATCTCACGAAGGAACCCAGAGGAACAACCCCACAGCATGACGGCCGCACATTTCGACAGATGTCGTATCTTGTGAGAACGGACATATTGCTCGCCGCCACCATGACCGAAATATCTGAAGAAACAACCATTAGCTTGCATACATCACACAAGAAAAATGACCCATACACGACGAGATCATTGTTCTGCAGCGCATTCAGGAATTGCAGCTCACTCGGAGCGCGGCCGCTGATTCCCTGCCAACCAACAGACTCCATATCCTTAGCCCACTGCTGAAAACGTTCCTCAGTTCGTCCCAAATCGCCGCTAGGGTTAAGGATGTAATAACCCTTCCGCGGATCCACGACAGCCCGATCTATCAGAGTCTCCTTACTTTCACCCCTACGCCACCGCGCGAACTCAACGCGATCAAGCAAGAACTCCACGTTCGGTATCCGACTGACGCTACGTCCTCGAAGGATAGGAATATTCTCCCATGGTAGGCCCTGGATGTCTTTGTCCAATACGAGGAATACGTGATCATCGTTGGGTACTTCGGCGGGCCTTCGTTTCATCCTGTCTGCGTGCTCCTCCAATGCGGCTCTCAGATCGACGACGACTTGGTCAACGTCAATCTCCGCAATAGCAACCGGTATTCCGTGGAACTGGTAGAAGTCCAGCATAAAGTACACCAGGTCCTCCAATTCCTCGTCCCGACAATGTATGGAAAGGGTCGAGAAGCACTCCATAAGAGCATCGTCCAATGTAACGCGGTTGGGCATCTGATAGTCCGACGCAAGCTTCCGGTGTCCGATGGCTTTCTGCTTCGTCCTCTTGTCTTGTAGATGTAAGCCTCTCTGGAACGCCTTGTCGAAACTCGCACGTATGTGTGCGATTTCATCAACTGAGAGATGAGGTCTCTGACTAAGAATAGTCTGCAAACAAGCGTTACAAAGGCGACACAGAAGATAAGTGCGGTCCAACCTTAAAGGCTCCAAGCCAACAGAACTCCAGGTTTTCCAACAAATCTCGCAAACGCGTGTCCAAAGCGCCACGCTCCTTCCACCACTTTGTCCGCGCTTCTTCATCGTCACTCTTGATATGGACCGCAACCTTAGTGGTCTCGTTACTGCAACGAACTATATCCTGGAATTCGGCAATAACATCTTGGAAGGTCAGATGTTCATCATCGTCGTCCCCATCCCTCCTCCCTTTGAGAGGAACACAGAATACTAAATCGCGATCACGCGTATCTCCACCGTACTGTCCGGCTGATGAACATGGTGCTTCGGTCCTCTGTGACGGTGATGTGCACCACCGACCAATTTGCAGGCAGAGATGAGAGTTGGTTCTCGCCGAGAGAAGATGGGTCCAGGTCGCGTTCTTGATAACGTTTCTGAACCGATACCCAGAAGGCTTTGAGAGAGGTCGAGCTATCTTCGTCATCAGAGTCATCCAAGACCAGTCTTCGAGTCGAAGGATTCCGAGCTTCTGCACGTCAGGCGGAGGAACGACCGTCGGGAACTCCAAGTCATCTTGGTAAGTCAGAAGTTGAAATTTGTGCAGGATAGCATCGCCCATCTCTCTTCGTAATGTGACTGCCGAGGAAGCATCTACAGTAAGATTCAGTACCAAAACACCGTTACGGGTAGCACGTCGCATACCAGAGTTCGTTGTGAAGCAACGTCCCATCCGCTCCAGGTTTGCCCAACGAAGCTTGAAAGGCTCGGACGAGAGCAAGACGAACCGCCGCTTCACGAACATGAGACACTACCGCGCGACAGTAAGCTCCAAATTCGACCAAAAGAGCTCTTCTGTATGCTCAAGACTTTTCAAATGTCCTGAGATGACCCTGAAAGTGCCGGGGCATTCGAGGTGCCAAGCGGTAAAGCAATCGCTGAGTGGACGACGTTGCAGCATCATGTTGAAATTATGAAAGACCACCTACTTGACTCGGCAAGCGAGCTAAGGAACATATCCCCTCGGAAGCGCTTGTAGACGCCATGAAGTGTCAGTTTGGCGATGAGACTATTCTCCTCAGCTTTCGTTTCGGAGCTGGAAGGGAGTGACAGGAGACTTTCAAGCAAGCTGTCCGCCTTGCCGCTGCTTTCATCCCGTAGGCGCCAGACTAGACAGGATCAGATAAAAGACATAGAGTAACCTGACTGACGTACTGCGATCGCTCAACAACTTCGTCAAGAGATCAGGAACGAGAACCTCAGGTCCTCCAGTTGAACGACGAGTCCTAAAGCGGGTGGGATGAGACTAATGTGGACGACCGTCGATAACCTTACCCGAATGCGAGTCCGTCGAAGACACCAAAAGTCTGCTCCAATTGCTGAAGGATACCCTCAGCGACGTCGTAGATATCATCAGCGTCCTCCTCGTCGTACTGCCCTCGCAACCGATGTATTTCAATGATCTCAACACCAGTGACTTCTTGCAACAGTCGAAGAGCATGGCCAAGACTCTCGTAACCGTCGTCTAGCAGACCCTGCTTGAATTGGAGCTCGGCTTGCGGGTCAGCGCCCGAGCGGCCATTGCGGGAGCATTCAGCGCAATCGCTAGTTCCTCGGCTTGCTGGGCAAAGAATTGCGCTTCGCGAACGGAGCCACGTAAGGTATAAGCCTGGCACAAAGCGAAGAAGGTGCATAACAGTCCTTCGGAGATACGCCAGCCACTGCTGCTCATGGCGCTTCGTTTCGCAAACGTTTGTTTCGGTTGTGAGCTTTCCATGACAGAGGGAGTAACAGCGTCTTTTCGGGGCGAGTCCTGGAACGGATCATCCTCTGACGCTTTCACAGCAGCCGGCTGGAGACGGGATAATGCGTCGAAAGCTCTGTTCCAAAGTCGCAAGGACTGCAGTAGTGCATCCAAAGACGCCGCGACATCGTCCTATCGTTCTAGATCAGTATGTCGCGCAGGCTCCGATTTAATTACATACTCGGAACATCTGAATCGTGGCGAAGACGTTGAAAGCCATAGCGACCTTTTCAACGCGATGAGTCCGAATCTGTGCACGCTGGAAGGCAGGTAATGACTTGTCGTCGTCGAAATGACCAGCTAACGCAACAGCTTCATCGTATAGAGACGAGCTAACCGAAATTGAGCGGCGCTATGTGATAGGATTCGACTGACTAACCTTTGTTCAAAGTTCTCCGAAACAGAACTTGCTTCGGCGAATCGCAAGAAGAAAGTAAGAGCCGCTTCAGGGGAAGTTTGACCTTGCTTCACGATAGGCAAGACCTGGTTGAAGAGTTTGGTCGCTCGTCGCAATTTACCCAACCTAACATGTTCCGAAGCAAGTTGTACGGTGACGAATATATACTCTGTAGAAAGTGTGAGGAGGATCAGGTTAATACCGTTGAAAGAACTCACGGTCGCTGGAAGTCCCTCCAGTTCGTTCCGCTAGACGTCGCATGACATCCAGAAGGCTAACCTTGGGAACAAGGAGGGATAAGAATCCCAAAATATGCACCAGAGATTCTGTGGAACGAGTCAGGATGGAGAGGACACTGAGAATAGTGTACATACGCAGAACTTCGAGCAGCTTCAGGGGTTGATCAAAAGCGGGCAATCGAGTAGCTTCTGGCGCATGGTCGGGAGCGACGTTTGTATTCAACGGTACATCCTGTAATGCTAAGACACGTTGAGCAACCGTGGAGATCAGTGAATCGCGAATGGTCTACCCTTGCGCTGCCGCGGCCTTGGTGTCACCGGGTCCTTCGGTGGCGCACGTTTCTTCGTGACGCGTGTTTTGGATGTCGCTGGAAGCTTGCCTGCTCCGATTGGGCCGATGATTTCTGGGCGGGTTTTGCTGTTGACTCCGGAGTCAACAAGGCACGTAGTACTTCGCAAGCCGCATTTGCGCAGTCCGCGATGAGGGCGACTTGACGTTCATCTGCACGTCGGTGAATATGCATAGCTCGCCAAACAAGAGCCATAGCACGATACTGTCGTGCATACACAGCGAGAGGGCCATCATGCTTGGGGTCCTGGAACGAGGGTCAGCGTCAGGACTACACCACCTAAACGAAACAACAAACCTTGAGACTTTGCTCGATATCCGCCACAATACGATCAGGCTTGCCAACATGATTAAAAGCATCCGGACCACTAGTGTACCCAAGGGCAAGGCACCTCAACAGCACTCGCACTCGCCGGATAGGAGCATTACACGAGGTGTACAGATCCGTCACCATGTTCACGAGAACTGGTATCGCTGGCGCGACGGTCGATTTCTGAAGGAAGGGTTCCAAGGACTCGATCTGACGCTCAAGCAAGGCACCGGCAATGTAAGGGTCCTCAACAACATCGTGTAGCGAGACTCGTTCTGCAGGTAACATCAAGTCGCACAGACCTTGGTAGGTAACCTTGTCGACAATGGAAGCCAATTCCTTCACGGCTGGAGAAGATTCGAAGAGCTCATGAGGCGGAGTGGACGCTGCACGATGCGCGAAATCAGTCTCCACATACGGAAACGTGCGAATGGCATGAATAAACGCTTCGTAGGCAGGCTGACGAATCTTGAGCGAACTCTATCTGTAGCTGAATAGATAATCTTACCTTGCGATCACCTATTTTTGCACAACACAGAGCCAAGAGTTGCCATCGGCGATACAACTGGTTCGACAGTTGATTCCATGGTTCTGGATCATCTGGAACAACAGAGGTGGATTTGAAAAGGTGTAAAGCCTTGGTCGCTAGCCTACACCCATCATCCAGGAAGCTTATCGCCGACCCATGTTTACCCGACTGGTAAAGTTGGCCGCCCAGATTATGGAAGGCGCCAGACACGCATCTCCAGAAGTTGGCTTCTTCGCTGGGCTGGACGCCGCCTCTACCTGCATCCAAAATGACGACTGCACGGCTCAACGTATTATGAGAGGTAATGCACGTCCTCGGGGCGGAGACCTTGAGCTGGACCCGAGAAAGCACGAACAGCGTATCCAAAGCTTTTGTCAACGCGCCCCGTTCTGGCTTCTGAGAGAAAGTATGTGAGGAACCATATCGTTTGCAGTTGACGCTAGACCTACCAAAGAAATAACGGTCTCCAAAATGTCAACAACCGCGCTCAGTAACACGCCGAGCTTCTCCGATGTTGATGAATCAGACGTTGTTTCCAGTGCATTCACTGCTGCTCTCCGCAAGCGCTCCAGAGCACGGTCCGTCTTGTTATCCAACGCGACTATATTGTTGGAGATGCGCAAATAACTACGGAATTCGTTCAATGACATGACCGTGTCTTCGAGGGCAAGAGCAGAAGACTCTAAAAGCGACGTGAATATGATGAGTCTGGACGCGACAGTTCTGGCTGACCTGATTTTACAAAAGAGTCCAATACGGCAGACGTTCGAGTTAGATTAGCACAGAAAGTTGAGACATTGAAAGCTGCGCTACTGGGCACCGGGCTCGCATCAACAGACGTCGGCATTGGAGTGGCGGATGGAGATGAAGCGCGTTGGATGAGGGCAACAATTCTATCCAACAGTACCACATTGCCGATCTACGTTTCGAAGTCAGATTTTGTGAGGAGGAGAAACAAAGCAGCCTACTCGATTAGCGAGTTCCATCCAGTACTCACAGAAAGCGAGAAATATTTTCCCTTGCAAGAGGTTGCACTGTTGTCACCATCGTGGACCACGTTAACCACCTGCGAGAAAGCCTGGACAATCACGGATGCGGCCTCGTCCTGAACGCTCGATGTGGTGGGTTTCGAAAGTAGTGCCTTCATATAAGAAGACGCCGATTTATAAGGCTGGTCCCAGAACGCGTCGGGGTTTGCGACAGTGCCGGGACTGGTATATGCAAGGTAGCAGACGGCGTGCATTCGGATGTAAAACACTTCCCTTGGATTCGCGTCCACAGGAATAGACTTGTTGAGAACGGAGTAGCTCCGCGTAAGAAGAAAGTCGACGTGTTTAGAAGGCAGATGTGAAAGGATGGGTAGCCAAGATATCAGCGAATATTCATTCCGCAAGACGTTGGCGAATTTCGTGGTGTTGTCGTTTGGAGGGCGCTTTTGAGAGGGAGTAGACAGTGAAATGTGAGTCAATATGGTTAGGGCATGAAGGAGATAGTTGGAGACTAATGTTAGTAATGTTGGTTCCGATGGGGGGCTTCCTGCCGGGTTGTGAGGAATTGGGATCGATATCAGGTGAACTCTGTCAGAAGAGAGGGAAGTGGCGTCGATTCCGAGTATCTTGCAAAGACTTGAGTGAAGCTCGGATAGCGCCGGTAGTGCAACCTCGTACTAAAAGTCCTTTAGGGAAGGTATTGACGCATGAGGCAAATGACAGACCATTTCCAAAGATGCCAGCTTCGACAAAACGCTCATCGCTGCCCTCTCAATATCAACATCGTCTGGACATAACTGTCGGAGAACGGATAGATGAGTGGCAGCTGCCGCCGCGTGTGAGTTGGCCTCGGAAAACTTGGATCCTCTCGCCGCGTCCTTCCGATATTTCCAGCCCGACTCCACCAGCGTAGATAGGGATTGGGATGCACCATTGACGGCGCGCATGGAAGCCACCTTTCTGTTCTCTGGACTCGGCTTCGACGCGACTTTTCTCTTGTTCTGCGCATTGGTGATGGTAAGCCCAGCAGCCAGCTGGTCGGCGAGATCATTGACAGAGGTCGCTGGCTTGCGCGATGTGGGGCGGCGGGACGATGTCGAGGGAGGCATGCCGTGCTGAACGTATGAAAGAGGAAGTCGTCCGACAATGTTGACCAGCAAGTGAGTGACTGTGACTAGCGTGACTCTGCGCGATCACATGACGAGACTATGACGAGCCCAAGTGCGGCAGGCAAGCGGCCCGGTCAAGCGTGTGTCATTCTTGGTTGGTAACTACCATCATCGTTCGTGAGGTCAACATTGCATCCGCACGCTTTGTGCTTCATCACGGCTATACGGGCTTGTGTACCTGGTCAACACAAGCGACCATCCCAAGACGTACCCTCATTTCTGTTCCTCTGGTGAGGCACAGCATGCCAATATATTGAAATCCTTGGCCAGGCCGCGCCACGATCTGTTTGCCTTGCTCATCGGTCCTGAGGCCTGATTTCCCATAGTCCCCAATCCACGCTTCATATAGCGTATTCATTAAAAACTAGTTCATTATCATGGAGTCAAAGTTGCGGGTGCGCCACACTTTTTATCAGGCAGATCTTATCAGATATCTCTTGTCGTTCTGGTGTCTGGCCGCGGGCGGAGGCTCGGCGGGCGTTCACCTCAGTTTCAGGTGACTGACTGACTGTCATTTGATTCGCTGTCTGCCTGTACGGATTTGTGCCCCAAGTGATGGCAACAGATCAAATTCCGGCATGGCTTAAATATGAACTCCATAGGTCCCGCTCATCTCCGATCCAACGTTGCGATATAGTCTATCCCTCACGATGCTACCGACTTTCATCATCTCGACGATACTCTTCACGCTTTCGCACGCCAGGTACCTAGACCTCAATTCAACGAGCAGCAATGCAGCAGGAATCCTTACTTCAACCAAGTTCGAGTGAGTGTTCAGTATCCTGTCTCATTAAATGTATGAATTGAAGTCTCTCCTCTAGTTATGTACGTGCAGGTCTATCATCTGTGAGGAGGATTAATACCCGAAACAGATCATCGTCGGTGGAGGCACGGCGGGACTAACCGTCGCGAAACGATTATCCGAAAACTTGAGGAATAGCAAAATTCTCGTTCTAGAGGCAGGCAGATCGGGTATCGACGAGTAAGCGCTTATTCCTCCGAGGTATCCTCAACTCAGATTCTTCTCAAGCGATCTTGTCACCATCCCTTCGAACTCTTTCTCGTTCGTCGGTACCGATATCGACTGGTTCTTTACTGTATGTCGTGACCTCCTCCGTTTGCGTGACTGATAATCTGTAGACTACCAGTCAAGAACACGCCGCTGGGCAAGAAATTAATCTATCACAGGGAAAGGTGCATATAGAACATGTGCTTGTACCATCGACCGTTGACAATGAGTCCCAGATCCTAGGTGGTGGCTCAGCCGTCAACGGTCTTGTATGGACGCGCGGCCAACAAGCGGAGTACGACGCTTTCGAAACTCTCGGTTCAGAAGGATGGAATTGGGACATGATGTACTCATACATGAAAAAGGCGCGTCCTTACTGAATTTCCAGCTTCGACAACTTGCTTACCTTTGCGATAGGCTGAAAAACTGAACTACCCATCCGTCACGTTAATTGACGAGTATGGAGTCGCTGTTACAGCAAGCTCCCTTGGTGCCTCTGGCCCCGTTGAACTTTCTTACCCCGCATATATCCCAATGTATGGTCGTCCTATATTGCCACTACCTCGATGGCCTGACTTCGGATAGACAACACCAAAAGCTCGTCGAAGCAGGCATCGAACTTGGTCACACTTTCAACACCGACGCGTATCGCGGAAACAACACCGGAGTTTACTTCAGCCTTTCCTCGCAGACATTGGTCCCTGTTCGCGAAACCTCAGAGTTTGCTTACTGTAAGCCCAACATCTTATGTCGCCGGTATTGGAACTCATGTCATCTCAAGTGGATACGATTACTGGGAAGACCAAGTTGACGACCATCATCCACGCCACAGTGTCGAAAATTAACTTCGAGACTAAAGGATCCGAAGTCAAGGCGACTGGTGTTCAGCTCTCTTCTCCGGACGGCACCGAATACACTGCAGCTCTCACAAGTAAGGGCGAAGTCATCCTGGCCGCCGGTGTCGTTCGTACCCCCCAGATTCTTGAACTCTCAGGTGTCGGAAACAGCGACATATTGTCGTCCTTGGGCATCGACGTTGTACTCGATCTTCCTGGCGTCGGCGAGAACTACGAGGACCAGTCAGTCGCGTTCATGCCTCGTACTACGCGCTGACTCACATTATTTTAGGACATTAACGCTATTGACATATGCGTTAAAGGATGGTTTCTTGTCCTTTGACGCTCTCAAATATAATTCAACTTTGCTAGCAGAAGTACGTGCATACATTTCCTCGATAGTTAACTTACCGTGAAGCTATCCACTTGTTTTAGCAAACCGCGTTATTACCTTTAGGTCAAGGCTGGCTGGTCCGTTCTCCCTCCGCCCATCCCTTGAAGTTTGCTCACACTGTGTGCAGACCTTCGCCCAAGCAGTCGTCGATTTCGAGCCCATCGGTCAGATCTTGAATGCGTCTGAGATCGAATACGCCAAGCAGCTCTTCGAGACCAAGCCCGTCAGCATTCCCCAGGACCAGTTCGATATCATCAAAGATCAAGTGTTCAGCGGTGTTCCTCAAGTGGAGTACCTCTTAGTACGATGACCAGTGGTGCCACAACAACGTGTTCTAACGTCTACCTAGTTCAACTCCTTCTCCGCCGGCGGCACCGATAAGCAGCCCAACACGTCCTACATCTCCATGGCCGTAACACACATCCACCCTCTCTCCCGCGGCTCCATCGTAGGTCCCCCAAATCGCTGTCCTGACGCGCAGTGGTCTTGTCATTGACGTTCTCCAGCACATCAACTCCACGTCAATCAACGATCATCCCAAAATCGACCCCAACTTCCTCGACTCCGCGTGGGATCAGTGGTTTCTCGCAAAGGCCAGCGCATACGGCCGTAAGCTTCTCCAAACGCACGCCCTGCAGGAGGTACTCGTCTCAGAGGAGACCTACCCTGGCGGTATGTTAACTTTCCCGTTGACGGACCGGGCTGAATCTTACTGCCTCAGCGTCTGTCCAGACCGACGATCAGTGGATACGGTACGTCAAGGAGGGCGTTAACGCCGGTGTAAGCTTCTATTCAATATTGGCTGGCGTCTCAATTACTCGCCGAACTTAGTACCACTCAATCGGCTCGGCGTCTATGATGCCCCAGGAGAAGAATGGCGTTGTTGACGCGTCTTTGAAGGTTTACGGGTGAGATGCCACCCTCGTTTTCAAGATGTACTGACTACGACCATTCAGAACGAGAAACGTCCGCGTTGTAGATCTCTCCGCGATGCCTTTGCATATCTCTGCTCATACCCAGGTACGTTGATTTCTCGTCGTTTTCTGTCTCCGCTCGCACTAACCGTCTTGCGACAGGCTGCGGCATATACCTTTGGCGAGATAGCTGCCGACTTGATCATCGCCGATTCACGAACATAACGCGTTTACAGACTCCTTCCGTTTTCTGTACGGTTTACTATTTTGGATGTATTTTCTTTCTGTATTTGAACTGCGACAATCACGTCCCCCCAAGACACGACGCTGCGTTCAATTAATCGATCGGCGTCTTGCGGCCATTCAGACTCGGACTACTTGTCTAGCAGTCCCGATGGAAATATTGTGATTCGTGGGGTCTCGGCGAAGTATTTGGCGCGCGACGCGATTGGTCTGCACAGTGCAACATCGTTGGAAAGCGAAGCTGATAGTGCGTTGATGTCTGTGAACATTGAAGTCTGTGTGGTTTCCATAAACATAGGCTCGTCAGAATAAGAACAATGCACCTTCAAAATGCGCACTGTTCGTACTTGGAAAGCCCTGCATTTACGCAGTGTCAGGATTGGCTATTACTAGAATGCTGTCATGTCAGCATCGCGGGATAGTAGACTGTTCTGAAGGCTCTGATCCTGTCAAGATCCTGTCCCGGCAAGTTAAAAGACAAAAAGGAAAATTCCTGGCCCATGTGCCATCCCTACACTTTTTTCCGGTGAACCTGCGCTTCTATCACGGTATATCAATAGTTGCAGAAACGACCCGTTTCTAACGCCACAATGTGCCACGTGGGGCCTTCCTCTGGTCAGCGAATCGACGTCTGAAACGGAGAGAATGGCGCGTTTTCTGGACGTCGTTCTACTGGAATTGTGTATTGTCCGAATTGTAAGCGGATAGATAGATAGAGATATTTTATGTACTTAACCTGCATCTAGCCCATAAAAAGAACACAGCAGGGTCCGTACTACAATAACTCGGTACCGAATGCTATCCCAACATTGTTAACACAGGTCAGCCCCCGTAAGGTACGCCCGGATTAAGTCTGGTGGGGAGGATGGACCTACCATTAGACATCACTCAACATGCGGGAGCGCAGCTGGACTAGGACCGGGGCAGCACGCTCCAGCAAGACAGTAACTCACCCTCGACGCCCTCTCCACATAAGCGGCACAGACGCCAATCTCGCGGCAAAGGGTCTCGTTGTCCTTCCGGTTGGCAGCTTCCACCGCCAACACATGAGACCCCGTAACAAGACGCGTCAGAGCTATCCAGGTATTCGAAGCAGCAAATAGTCCCGGAAGATCCGTCTCGTAAGCCCACCGACCTTGTCTCCGATTCATCAAGAGAGGCAGGCGCTGCTCCTCTAGCTCCACCTTGAGTCGATCCTTCCGCACCTGTAATATTGAGGTGCGTAGGGTGTCAACACCTTGAACAGTAGATAGTGTCGATAATCAGTCATCAGGAAGTCGGGCAGAGTGACGGCAGTCGATAAACATACTGGCCCGAGTGCGACCGTGTGACGTACAGAGCTCAGACGCGTACCAAGTACGCAAAGCGCGCTCCGACGCGTCGTGTATCAAATTTGATGGAGTGTGACGCTTATCGAGGCTTATCGTAAGTATTCAAAAAGGACCGCGACAAGTAGTGGTAAGTCGGAGTTCAGTACTGACCCTTTGCACTGCACGGTGTACTTGTACTCAGAACCAGTTCAAACATGATAATGTTTCCAAAAGGCCTTGCTTTCATTGAAAGGTAGTCTACTCGGGAAGGACACCAAGTGCGAGCATGGCGGAATTGTCCAATGTCCCGAGATTGTCAAGTCCTATTCATCGTGAACGATGAACAACTGAAGATGAATGAAGTACATCAGGAAAATGGTAGGTTTGTCTCTGAGCATCTCTGCGTCTCTATGGAGACGTCAGAGACATCAGAGACGCTCAGGGATGTCATGTCTCCGTGAGATGCGCACCTGTCTCCCAGAGATGATCCGTGTCTCTGACACCTGCTCTGGCCAGCTCTGAGAGACAAAATACATCTCTTAGAGATGGTCAGAGACACTCATATAGCTTGAGAGCTAATGTTTTTTGCTCATTGTTTTACTGATTCTGGACATTTCGGGGAGAGGAGACAAGAAGCATTTTGTAGCTAGTTACAGGCAGTACTATACATGTAATAAATAGTATACTAAATGTATATATCCATGCTACGCCACATCCTGCGAGCCACCAGTGCTCACACGCACCGCCGAGAGCCAGCCTGCCTGTGCTTGCTGCATCCAGGTCGTCTGCTGTGTGTCCTCGTGTTGGGTGTTGTCGCGCCAGGGTTTCAGGGGTAGCAATCGGTCGGTCCGCGTAAGCGCCGTTGTCATAGGCGGAGATTGCGAGGAATCGAGCGGCCTGTGCGGATGCGACGGCGACGGCAGCAGCGCCGCCTTCCAATGCAGCTATCCGGTCTTCGAAGACAGTCTAAAGCTGCAGGTCGATGTCAATTTACGCACTAGTATTGTTGGTGCGATGGGCACTCACATTGGTTGGATTTCCTATGCGCGAATAGATATCCGGCTGCCCTAGAATAGAATGTCAGTAACTGCAACGAATGACGACGGTGAAGGCCCGCGCGTACCTCAAATTAAATAGGTTTCTTGCTGGGCGTCGTCGTGTGCTTGCGCTCCTGTCCCTCCAAAGTTGGCATACCATGCTCCTCCTGGTAGTCGCCGCGTGGGTGTAGGTGTGAATGCTGCGTTGTCGTTCTTACAGTGGCCGCTGTCATGTTCGTAGTCGCGATGCATTCTGTGTCATCCTCGTAGTTGCCGTACGTCGCGCCGTGGTCGCCGTGCATCGTGCTCGTAGTTGGTGACCGTGTTTGGAATCGGGAAACCATTTTGCTCGTAGTCGGGGCGCCGTCACGCTTGTGTAGTGGACGTGGTCACCGTGCGTGCTCGTAGGTTTGCTGCCAAGTGCCGCGCCGGAGGTTCCTCCTCTTCGTTTATACCGGGTACGGTCGGTTCGCGCGAGAGCCTAGGCGACGGCGGGGTCGATGTGAGTGGGCGATGGGTGGCTCGTGGTGGTGTAGGAGATGGTGTCTCGCTAGTATGTCGGATGTTAAATGTCTCTCGGACGAATCCCAGGTGCTTGGTCAAGTTGAGCGCCTGCGCGGTGCCGTCGTTAGCGACCGAGTAAAAAAATATGAAATTCACGTACGGCCACCTCAGCGTCGTACGAGACCTTGCGCAACTTTTCCCGCTCGCGCTTGAGCTCGGCGGCGAGGGCGATTTCCGACTCTCTGAGCCGAATATTTTCGTTGAAGAGCTGCGCTATCTCGGCGGAAAGCTCCTTGACTCGTAGGCTCAGTGTTGAGTTCAATCTGTCCCCGGTGTCAGCGGCTTAGCGGTGGCATAAAGACGGCGTAGGACACGCACTTGGCAATCTGTTTGTTCTGTGCCAGGAATTTCTTCTTAACTATTAACAGCCAAGAGTTAGCTTTGTTTATAGTCGACCATCCGGGGTCCAGGGGGCACGTACAATTATCGTATTCGAACACGCTATCAGTCTGTCTCGCGCCCATCGACACGCACGATTCTCTCCGGCTCATCGTCCTCGGCAGCGTGCTCGTAGTCGTCGTCAGCGGGTCTGGTAGTCGTTGTCCGAGGAGAGTTGTTATTGTTAGAAGTCAGAAGTGACCGAAGACGAAACCGAACATGCACATGGGTGATGACGTGTCGTGCACGGACCCACGCACAGATCGGACTTGTAACTTTGGGCATGGCCTCGCGTCGTCGGCCTCGCGACGCCTCACACCTGCCCCGTCTGCAGTCTGCTGCTACGGATATTTTCCTTCTACACCTCCAGTGTTTTACCATGCATCTTCTTTACATTTTAGAAGCATCCATATTTCTTACCTATTATTGTATTTTGTGGCTCTACCAATGATTCTTATGAGGACAAACTATGTTGGAGGACCCTCCGGAATGAATGCACAACTTTTGAATTTTTTACTGCAA
>JADNRX010000568.1:0-32494 GCA_015501595.1 Hymenopellis radicata | reverse complement strand
GCCCAGCCAACCCGCCCAAACCATGCGAATACATATTCATCTCCGTCCACTACCGTAAGCCCTGGGAATGGAGCGCCTACGAGTTCCCCAGCCTGCGCGCCGGGCTCGAAGACTTTGCGCGCGAGTACTCCGAGGAGTCCGCGCTCGCCGAGTCTAAGGACCCCACGCTGCTCGAGCGGCTCCTCAACATGGACGACCACCCTCATGCACCACGTCCTCGCCCTAGGTGAGTTTAACCCGCAGGAAGAGACCAACTTGGTATATGATGCACAGGCTCGAGCGTCAAACGGGAGGAGATCCGCCCCGGCCTGGTGGGCATCATCGAGAACAATCCGAATAAAGAGGCGCAGAACAAGGTCTATCTCGAGATGTACTACAAGCACGGCGAGTGGAGCCTTGCTGAAGGATCGTCGCGTTTTCTGGACGAGATCATGGATGAGATGGATGAAGAAGACTACGAGGATGCGGACGTAAAGGAGGAAGTGGCTCTCCAGAAGAGCCAAGACAGAATCCTAAACCAGGACGGCTGGGGCGTGCAGGATTGGTGGTATGGAACCATTATCGGAGAAGCAGAGGAAATGTGAAAGGTATGAGAACTGCGGCGCGTCGCACGATCGCGCCGCCTAGTCGTTGATGGGAGACGGCGTGAGTTATTAAATAATCGCGAATTACAGTAAATGTTAATAATCGGTATTTTTAAAATACAGCATCCACAAAAAAATTATCCAGGCCATCACGCTCACCTATCCTCCTTTCGATAGTCCCCTCGTCGCTATCCCCGACATCGAATATCGGCGGCTGAGGCGAGGGTGACCGATCAAAGGCCCTCTCTTTGCCCTTGCTGAGAAGAGCTACGGTTCTACGATGGAGGTCGACGCCTCTACTAAAGATCAACACCTGCACCAAGTTGTTTCTCAAGGCATCAACATCTGTGGACTATGTAGCACAAAATCTGCTAGACAATACTGTGAATGTCGGACAATATTCGTCACGACCGCGTTGTTAACATGCAGGTCTTGCCGCCTCATGTAGTCTCGTAAACCAGCGTCAAGTTCCTCAACCGCATGCGAGTACGTCATACTAAAACCTCTGAGACCGTACTCACATAAAAGGGGTCCTCTACTCCTGCACTTAAATCAAACCCATCCTTATTGACGTCCAGAAATGCCTCAAACCCGCCCAGCCAACCCGCCCAAGCCATGCGAATACATATTCATCTCCGTCCACTACAAGCACGGCGAATGGTCCGCCGAGGCGTTCCCCAGCCTGCGCGCCGGGCTCGAAGACTTTGCGCGCGAGTACTCCGCGCTCGCCGGGTACCGGTCCAACGACCCCACGCTGCTCGAGCGGCTCCTCAACATGGACGACGCCACCCTCATGCACCAGGTCATCGCCCTAGGTGAGCTTGACCCCTAATTAAACGTACTAGACTGAGAGACGAATGCACAGGCTCGAGCATCAAACGGCAGAGATCCGCCCCGGCCTGGTGGGCATCATCGAGAACGATCCAAATAGAGAGGAGCAGGATAAGGTCTATCTCGAGATGTACTACAAGCACGGCGAGTGGAGCCTTGCTGAAGGATCGTCGCAGTTTCTGGACGAGATTATGGGTGAGATGGACGAAGAAGACTACGAGGACGAGGAGCAAATGGAGGAAGAGGCTCTCGAGCAGAGCCAAGCCAGAATCCGAAATCAGCGGGGCTGGGGTGTGCAGGATTGGTGGTATGGAACCATTATTGGAGAGGCGGAGGAAATGTGAAAGTGTAAGGGGACGCCTAACTAATCCTATTTGATAGCTAGCTCTTCACCCTTTTATCATCATGTCATAGTATTGTACTTGAAATCTACTCGATTCCAGTCCTCTCATGCGACTACAGGTAACAACCTCTTTACAGAAAGCTGCCTGTATGAGAACTGCAATGTTGCCGAACTGGCGTGGGATATTAAATAATCGCGTCGAATCCGGGAATTAGTGTTAATGCAGTACTTCTAAAATACAGTATCCACAATAAATTATCCAGTCCATCACGCTCACCTATCCTCCTTTCGATAGTCCTCCTCGTCGCTATCCCGACATCGAATATCGGCGGCTGAGGCGAAGGCGACCGATCGAAAGCCCTCTCTTTGCCCTTGACACTCATAGCTCGAGGCCGTCTGCCGCTATTCCCATACGCTTCCTCGTCTTCTCTGGTATCATCAAAGTTGGTCATAGACGTGTTGAGGGGACATTCTCCTCCTTGTTGTTCATGGGCAAGCGGAGGCTCTTCCGTCTGCGAACGCGCCAGCAGACGAAGAGTCCAATGAAGAGCGCAATCACGACGAGGACAAGCGCAGCTGAACCGGCATTGTAGTATGCTGCATAGATTGATCAGCCTCATAGGTAGGAAAAGATGGAGTCAATCTGACCTTCCCACATCGCCTTATCCTGTTGAGGAGTTTTGGTTGATGTAGGTAACGCAATAGCCGTGGCGTCAGTGTACATTGGCTTGGTCTTGTCACCGACACTACTCGGAATGCGCGCAGAGCCCCCGAAGACTTGAGAAAAGTCCACACCCATGAAGCGTAGCATCATGTCGTGTGCAACATGAGGGACGTCGAAGGGCACCATATGAGAAGAATCAAATATCTAGAAACAACTTAGTCCGGAAACACTAGGTGGAGGATAGGTATACCTTTGCATACGTTAGATTCCTCGATTCGACCCATGTGCCCGCTGATTTCTCATTCACAGACCATGACTGCGTCTGTACTGTCTGCAGAACACCGTCAGTATCCAAATTGGCGGTGAGCCTAACGTAAAACACACACCCCAAGTCCCGTCTCCCCATTCCATGTCATGCCCGCAATCATGGATTCTAAGCCGACATAGTTGCATATTATGTCCTGATCTCCAGCGAAGATCAAGACGGGAATCCTCTCAATTATCGATGGGAGGATAGTGATACTCGAATTGAGTGTCTTTTCCTTGAGCTCGGAATGTACACGCCCGCGACATTCGATCCATTTTGCAGAGTGATCCTGAGCGTGAAGCGCGCGGACTACGTCGTCTCTCTACAAGAAGAACAGTATCAGCGAATGAGCAAGGTGGGATCCATGGCGCGTACATCGAGGTAAGTCGTCACAGGTTTAATATCTGGAGGCCAATTCATCCCACACGCAGGATATGTATCGTCTAGTCGTATGTCGTAAATATTGATGCACATTTCCTCATTGTCAGTCCTATGGTCGCGCGTCAAAATCATTTAAGCATGATGAGTTGGATGAACTGACTTTCTTCGCCGTACTTCTGTAACGGCATATAGTAGCCCTTCGCACTGGTCGACGCTGACGGGTTCTCTATCGGTGATGCCTTTCAATAGCTCCAAACATTCGTCGGTCTTTTGTCGGGCTGATTTCCAGAACTGGAATGTGACACGTTAGAAAGGCGATAGGCAAGGCGCGACCACGCACATCTGAATTTTCCTCGAGGACCTCAGTTTTAACGAGATAGTCGATATAAGAAGGATATTGAGATCGAGCATCAATCCAGCCATTGCCTATTGCAACGCCTTTAAGCGGGCAACCTTGGAGTTGAGGATTGCATCGGCTGGTTTCGGAGTTACGTGAGAGTGACCAGGAGGGCTGGAAAATGACATACCGAAGAATGGGATGTATTGTCCTGCATAACTTTCGCCAGCCAGGTATGTCTAAGAAGAGTGTTAAGTGGAAACGCGAGACGGATGAAATACAACGTACATCGACGTGTTCGTATTCCGGGAATATTTTGTAGAAATTCTTGAGGAATTGGAGAAACTGGTCGGATGCCTGTTGGAAGTTGTGCACGAACTTGTCCGTGCTGGTGTACGAGAAACCCGTTCCAGCGGGTTGGTCGACGTAGACCATGGTCGTGTATTCCTCCCAGCCTCCCTCCTGCACCTGAAATCCGCCCTTGCCATCCATCTCCGCCATGGACCGTTTTCCATCATTAAGCCGTCGAATGACGAGCATCCAGGGCCACCCTAAGACAGCGTGTTAAACAAAGTCTCCGCATAATACTGGAAGGAGCCCCACGTTAAACCAGAAAGACCACCCGCTGCTTGTCGGCCGTGCGCCGATTTTTGACCATGACAAAGTAGAGATGTGCTGTGACATCCGTGTCGGCTGCGTTTTTCGCGAAGGGGTCAGACGAGATGTGTCCCGCGAATATTTTGAGTGGGTGCGCTGGGTCCTGATGAATATCGGGCAGAGATGGCACGTAAAAAGATGCCGCAGAAGGAACTGGAAAATATGAATACTCTTGGTATTTCCCATGGGAGGAAGGGCGTACTGTCTGTAGGTGCAGCGTGCACGGAAGAGAGGAAGAGCGCTCCTAGGGCTTGCCAGTAGAATGTCTGTCGCATGGTGGTGGTTCAGCAAGTAACCCGCGTCGTAGCCTTGCCTACACAGCCGTGTCGTTGATGATGGCGCGTAGCAGGAGATGCAAGTACTGCCTAAAGCGGAAAACCCTCTAATCGGCCTATTGTTCGGGGCGCATGCTACCCTCTCCGATAACGGCTTGTCTCCTGCTCCCATCATGAAATTTTTCATGGCACGCCTGTCTGCTCGCTGCCAGTGCTGTGCGCGGCCAGTACTTCTCGGAGGGCTGGAAACCGGGCCAGCAGCGCGCAGCACCGACCGCGGTACCTATCCAGGTCGACAGTACATTCGAGTCCTCTGGTGACGCGGAATTTGGTGGCGCCCAAGCAGCCTGCCACCGAGGGAACACCGGATCTACTTGGTCTGCTCGACGTGAACACGTTATCTCACGTCGGAACCTGCGCAGGCATTGTTCCAGCGTTTCGGTGTGAACATCACCGAGCGTATAGCGGCGGCCCAGGTGTCGCCCTGGGATGACCGTATCCCTTTGATCACGGATGACAACTACGAGGACATGATTGTCAACGAACCTCTTTCTGACGAGGAAGCCGCCGACCGTGTCTGGGCTATCTGCATGTACGTTCCATCCGCTCTCACGTAACGTATCCTCCTTCTTATCAGTGTGCCTGCAGTACCGCCGCCACCGGCCGTCAGGACGGGCTCTCCAAGTTCGTGGATGAGGCATTCGACGACGCTTATAATCGTACCCTGCTCGCTGATGATATGCCCAATGTCCGCTGGGGTCGTATTGACTACTTCAATGTCACGTACCTTACCACCAAGTGGGTCGTGTGGCAGGCGCCCTACGTTCTTATCCTCAAGGACCGCGGGCAGAGTCTCCGCTTCTACCGCCCCCAGAATCTCCGCCTTCGTGACGCGGCCCTTCGCGATTTCCTTCTTGCCGATGGATGGCAGGTCACTACACCCTGGAACACGGCCTACGCGCCTGGAGGAGAAAGGCACGTCTTACACTCACCTCTTGGCGTCATCCTGACGTGTCCATAGGGAATATATCATGGAATTCTTTGCTACATGGATGACCAAGATCTACAACCTTGTCATTCGTATTCCAAAGTTCATCCTCCTGATTGTTTCTGGCACTGTAGCTTCCTTCCTGATTGGTTTCATGCACAAGAAATCCCCACAGGCGAAGAAGCCTGCTGTTAAAGCCCCTACGACAACACCTGCCGTTGCGACAGTACCAGCGGCTTCATCCACATCCGCAGTTGCCTCACCAGCATCTCCAGGGAGCTCAAAGTCCTCCAAAAGAAAGGGAAAGAAGTAGAAACATTGTGTTGTGATTTATCTAGGTAAATGGGTGGTGTTCTGTAGGATGTAACGACGTTTTGTATTCATTATATCCCTGATTTTGGACTCTGCGTGATTGTGCTGGCTTCCAAATTTCGGATCGATAGTAGAGATGTTCGCTTCGAATGGCCTGTAGAACGCTTTGCTGCTACTGGAAGTATATGGAGCGGTGAATAATGTACAGGGAATGGTGGCATTGCTATTGCATTGCAAGTGGGAACCGATCGTACGAAGGAAGACGGGATATCACTGTACTTACGAGAAATGGTTTCTCTTACAGTCGAATGCTAGCGGATAACCTAACAATTCTCACCTTATCAACGAATTTTCGTTTTCGACGCGTCGGTCCGAGTGGACTATTGATTCGCAGTACCAGGTGAGCATCAACCAGGGCGCGTTATGGAGGCTCGGAATTCTGAGATGATTGCAGGAGAGAAGGAGACGTGACTGCCCGACTGGGGCGTCGCGCATCTGCCTTGTCGGTTTTCATTGGGTTCAAAAAGAAATATGACAGATACAGCCTGGAACCGAAAATCTATGAGTACACGGTATCGTTAATAATAAAATGCAGCATTAGAAATCCTGCTGTCATTCACAGAGTCAGAAACATTCTCCCACACATAAAACCGTCGCTTACCTTGCATAAATTCAAGTCACCAAGGGGGCACTGCGGGAACTGCGAAAAATGGACGTCCGCCTGAAGTGTTTTTAACCAAATCCGTCGTCACCCTTATCGAGAGGTCCATCCCCTCGTCAATCAGCGCATTAAATATCTGCGTTTCCTCCGCATTGAACGCATTCCCAGTGGTCACCGAACGGTCGTCCCGGAAGATAATCTCGTTCGTCTTCATGGCCCATGCTTGTACATCAAAGTGGCATTTTTTAAGCCTGCCTAGGCTGAGCGTATCGTCCCCTTTCCACCGCGTCTTGAGCGTCGAAGCAAAAACTACCGACAGGCCCAAAATACAGCAGCCTCCGCGGGTCGGGATGTCTAAACACATGAACCTGGAGAGACGAAAGGCGGGGGAGGAAAGTGACAGGTTCGGTAGGCACGACCTCGAGGGATCTCACCATCGCCACTATTTGGTCCCGGTCGCTAAAATCCGTTTCATCCACTACATCTATCTCTAGGTCGAGGAAGGCGAGACTATGTGTCTGGGAAAGAAGTGAATGTAGGCTATGTTCTGGGTTCGCCGTGGGAGCAAGCAGCACGTTGTTAATAAGCGAGAGTTTAGTGAGGGCGCCCAAAGAATTGGAACGAGTGAGTAGTCGTTTGAATGAATACAGGATATTGAAGTGAGTAGCGCTGTCGTTGGGCTCAAGGGATGCCTCCCGTAGACAAGGAAGCGTGAGAGCGTCGATGACGGGCACCGTCGTACCATGGAGCTTCCACACGTTCGAGCAGGTGATCGGTGTATATGCCGATGCCACCTCGGCCACCGAATCATATCCAGACATACGAGGATTTTAAGAGATGGACACTGTCCAATAAAGCGCAGACATGCTCTGCGGTCCTCCTCGTCATCGACGATCATACAACAAAGGTCAAGCTCTGTGATTTGGTCCCACGGAAGCCTGAGATCGAGGAGTGGTGGAATTGCACCACTAAGACTCAATTCTCTGAGACGAGGGCAGCCTTCAAACGTAGACACCACTGGGTAAGCCCGAGCCTCCGGATTGCGCACGAAACTTGCGAGTCCCAGGGACTCGAGGTGAGGAAGCTGATGATGAAGTGGCGCGTCGAGGATGGTCCAATACATTCGGCACTCGGGTAGACGTACATTCCGCCACCGGTACGATTCGGCGAAGACAATCTCGAGCATGCGCTTTAGGATCGAGGGTTTGGGCCCCGGGGCCTGTCTATCGAAATCGTCGTCACTGAAAAATAAGAAATCGTCGTCGCTGAAAAATAAGTTTAGTGGTCCCTGACGGGAACGCTGAAGAACTGTCTCCAAGCGCTGCACGTCCCCATCCTGTTGGGCCTCTTTTGGTAAACAAATATGCATAGTCGACCAAAAGGAACGAAGGGACAAAGCGATGTTGCGCCAGCTCTGGCAAACGTGACTGAGCCGCCACATGATCCCAGACGCGTTAAACGCATTTGAATCCAAGGCGCTAGAAAGCGTGTACATGAATATTTCCGACCAGATTTCCGAGGGGAGAGTGCGATGCAAGGAAATGAGGTTGTTGTACTTCTGGCGGACGTTTTTCAACCTCTCTCGCTCTTCCTCCATGGACGTGATGACCTCCCGAAGGGATGTGAGTTTGGATTCGATGGATGATATGTCGTCGAACACGGTGGGTAAGATGGTGTGTCGGATGTGGGAGATCTCCTCGTCCGTCGCAGGGAAATTGGAGGTACGGAGTCGCTCAAGAAACACAGAGCTCTGGTACTCCTCTTCGTGATGGAGACTCCGTCTGATGAAAGCACTACAATTAGTGCATTGGGACACAGTCTGCGGCATTCCGAATGCAGACCGACTCGAAGAGGAAAGTGCCACTGGAAGAAATGGTAAGGACGCGTTTTCGAAGGCGTGGATACGCACCTAGATACCGTATGAGAAATCAGACTCCTCGAACTGATAGACTACTTTGAGTGGCGCGTCGGAGGGCCCACTGACGCGGCTGAAGATGGTGGTTCGGAAGAAACAGTGCAAACACTTTGGTGATCGACCAAGAGACAGAAGCACGTGCCTGCCCCTAGCAGCGTCAACATTGACTTTACGTACATTCTTATGCTAGTTGTCGACCGGTCATCCAACACTGCTCCAGACAACGAATCAAGGACATTCCATGGTTCATGATGCTTTATCAAGTTAGTTGTAGAACAATGATGTAGACAAATCAAGGCAGAAGCGACAAGCTATGAAAATGAACAGGTACCGTCGATCAAAAAGAGAGACGTCTATGCTGTTGTCCCCGTCGAAGTTGTAGGACTTCAAGAGTCCGAATGAAACATAGAAATACTACTGCCAATCACAGAGTCAGGAAGATTCTTCCGTACACGAAAAGATCCTTACCTTCAATGAGCAGAGTCAAGTTCCCGAAACGCAGAATTCAACGGCGAACTGCGAAAACCACGTTACCGTCTCCCTCGTTTTCAATCAAATCCGACGTAACCCGTATGGTGAGGTCCATCCCATCGTCAATCAGCGCATTAAAGATACGCCCTTCCGCCTTAGTGAAGATACGGGGGACGACACTCCCATGATCATCCCGAGATACGACATACTTCAGATGCTTTGCCTGCACAGTAAAGTGGCATGTCCTAAGCCTTGCCAGTCCGACCATTATCGTCCCCTTCCCAACGTGACTTGAGCGTGGAAGCAAGACTGCCAAGAGGCCCAAAATAACGTAGGGTCAGTGGGCCACAGTGATTATACACCCGAATGTTGAGAGACGAAAGGAGGGGGAGGAATGTGACAGTTTCGGTCGGTACGACCTCTAGGGATTTCACGATCGCCACTATTTGTTCCCGGTCGTCAATATCTGTAAGATCACTGAACTCTTGCATGGATACCTCCAAGTCGAGGAGGGTGAGACTATGTGTCTGGGAAAGGATAGAGAGGAGGCTATGTTCAGGTGAGGTGTCAAGGGGCACACTAGCAAGCGAGAGGCTGGTGAGAGCGCTTAAACAATTGGAACGAATGAGTAGTTGTTTGAATGAGCGCAGGATACCGTACTGGGTTGTGGGCGGGTCAGAATTAAGCGAACACTCCCGTAGATGAGGGAGTGTGAGCGCGTCGATGACAGGTACCGACGTGGCCGAGAGTTCCCGCATATTCCAGCAGGTGATCGGGGCGTACGCCGATTCGTCCTCGTCGTCTTCCGAATTCCAGGAAGGCGTAGAGAGGATCTGGAGCGATGGACACTGCCCAATCAAACGCATACACGCTCTGCGGTCCTCCTCGTCATCGAAGTCCATACAAGACAAGTCTAGCTCCGTGATTTGGTCCCACGGAAGTTCGACGAGCAGCGGAGTTACAACAAGACTGAATTTCCTAAGACGAGGACAATCTTTAAAAACTAATCGTTCCTTCGGCCCCATGTCAGCACAATAAATGTCCAGACACTCAAGACGAGGAAGCCGATTATGAAGTGGTGCGTAGAGCATACTTAAATGCCCGCGGTGATCTGAGAGAAATAAATGCCGCCACCGGTACGATTCCGCCACTACGATGTCGAGCATCCGCTGTAAGAAAGATGGGTAAGAGCTAAGGCTCAGTCTCAGGCTTGGTATGTCGTGTCTTAGAGATACGTCCAATAATCCTTCGCGAGAACGATGAAGAACTGCTTCCAGGCACTGCACATCTGCTTCATGCTGCGCCGCTTTCGGAAAATGAAGATCTATAGTCGACCAAAGCGAACGAAGGGACAAAGCGATGTTTCGCCATCTCTGGCAGACGTGACTGAGCTGCCACATGATCCCAGACGCGTCAAGCGCATTTGAATCGGAGGTGTTGGAAAGCGTGTACAGGAATATTTCCGACCAGATTTCCAAGGGAAGAGTTCGATGTAAGGAAATGAGGTTGTTGTACTTCTGGTGGACGTTTTTCAACCTCTCTCGCTCTTGCCCCATCGACCTGATAACTTGATGAAGGGACGCGACTTTGGATTCGATGGATGATATGTCGTCGGAGACAGTGGGTAAGATGGTGTCTCGGATGTGCGAGATCTCCTCGTCCGTCGCTGGGAAATTCGAGGTACGGAGTCGCTCAAGAAACACAGAGCTCTGGTATTCTTCTTCGTGATGGAGACTCCGTCGGGTGAAAGCGCCACAGTTGGTGCATTGGGGCTGCATCCCGGACGCAGGCCGACTCGAACAGCAGGAGATTTCAAGTGCCCACTAGAAGAAAAGGTAGGAACGCGTTTTCGAGAAGGCGTCAATACGCACCTAGATAACCTATGAGAAGATGTCAAAAACTCTCGCACTGGTGGGCGCGTCGGAGGCCCCAATGACGCGGCCGAGGATGGTGGTTCGGAAGAAACCTTTGGTGATCGTGATCGACCAGCATTTGGTCCTCGATTCTTACAACCTGTTGCTGCAACACATGCAAGCTAAGCAACAAAGGCTACGTCTGCAAGTATGGCTGGAATTGATTAACAAGAATACGACTTATTGATACAGACGACTCAACGTGTAGGTATCCAAATTTTTCAAAAACAATTTCGGCATATTATTGGTCTGACTAGGGAGACTAGGTACTAAGGTACTTAAGGCTCGTCCTCCTCTTCCTCTGAGTCTTTCACTCGATGGCGATGCGCGTGTCTACTCGCTATGGGTATAAAGCCAGACGAAGGAAATGGAGATGCAAACTTTGCACGCTCCTCCGCCCACGTCCAGCGGCAACACTCCGCACAACCCTCGCACCAAGATTCACAGGAGGACTCGCTGTCGTAGCACTCGCTCTTCGCAGACCCGTTCATGCTGACTCTGCTCACCAGCAACCCCATGGCAGGACTCCAACACCAGTTCAAGACGGTCGATCTCAGGCGTGACCATAGTCTCGTTACTCAGATGAATGAAGACAGTCGTTCCTTCTACTAGCGTGACCACACAAATGGTGCTCGATATTAGAGATGTCCGCTTCGAATGTCGTGTAGAACACTTTGCTGCTACTAGAATCGAAGTATAAGGGAATTGTGGGGACATAGTTCAACAGAGGCGCTGGTGCTTTCCATTGCAGGTGAAGACTAATTGTACGAAGGAAGACGAGATATCACTATATGAGAAATAGTTATTGTATGAGTTGAATACTAGTGGATAGCCTAACGATTCACACCTTTATGAATGAATTCTCGTTTTCAACGCATCGGTGGGGGTAGATTTTTGATTAGCAGTACCAGGACTACAAGGCGATCATCAACAAGGCGCGTTGTGTAGGCTCGAAATTCTGAGATGATTGCAGGAGAGAAGGAGACGTGACTGGCCGAGTGCGGTCGGCATCGCGCATCTGCCTGAGTGTTTCCATCGGTTTTCATTGGGTTCAAAAAGAAATATGACGAATACAGCCTGGGACCGAAAATCCACGAAACGTACGGAGTATTGTTACAATCAAGGACCGGCCAACGTGGACCCACCGGAGGACCCGTGTTTATCCCCCAAGATGTCAGATCAAAAGTCCCGACAAATTTCCAAAATTTTACAAAAAGGTCAGATCGAGAGTCCCGACAAAAGGCAGTTTTAGGGTCAGAGGTCAGATACAAAGTCCCGACATCGGCATCAATAGTGGCAATTTTTTGTGGACCAAGGCCTATTTTGGGCCTATTGTGGACGGCGCGATAGACCCGAGTAGAAGTCGGGCCGAAATTTCCTAATTAGGACGACAATCGGGGCAAAATTTCGATGTCAGATACAGAGTCCCGACAAAGTGTGGACAATGGTCAAAGTGGAAAGTCCCGACAAAACGGCCGCAGGCCCGAAATTTTTGATCTGACCTCTGAGGGGATAAACACGGGTCCTCCCACCGGCCAACGTGGGGCGTGACATTCCGTGACAATCCCGCCATTTGTGATGCAAGCGTGATCATTCTAGGCGGACCGGGGCTGTCGTCGATCACTCACCAGCCAACATGGTGCAGTAAATCGCGCCTGGCACATCATTGGAAAGATTATGTGACTCAAGTAGTAGATAGAAAATGTACCGAGGGTGCAATTAAAATTTTTGTGACAGCTCCGGTATGCCCCAGCGAAGACACTGTAGAAGTACTTGTAAAATAAAAATTGGCACCACGTTGGCCGGTCCTTGATTGTAGTAATAAAAAGCAGCATCAAAGTACAGCACACCAAAGGAGTCAAGTTTACAGAGAGAGAAGCATTTTGAAGGAGCGGCCCACGGTGCTGTCCGTGTCGAGGCTGCAGGCAAGAGCCCAATCAAAGACATAGAAATCCTGCCGTCATTCACAAAGTCAGAAACATGCTTCCGGACATAAAAATGTCGCTTACTTGGCATAAATTCAAGTCAGCAAGGGGGGGACTGCGAAAACCGGATAACGCTCTCCGCCAGCGTGTCTGATCAAATCCGACATCACCCTTATCGAGAGGTCCATCCCCTCGTCAATCAGCGTATCGAAGATGTGCCTTTCCTCTTCATTGAACGCATTCACGACTGACGCCCCAGAACTGCGGAATATGCCCATGTCCGTCTTCATATACTCTGCATGTACAGCAAAGCGTCATCTTGTAAGCCTGGCTAGGCCGAGAGTATTGTCCCCTTTCCACCGCGTCTTGACCGTCGAAGCAAAACTACCAACCGGCCCAAAATACAGTAGACTCTGCGGGCCGAGGTGGTCAAACACCTGAAGGTCGAGAGACAAAAGGAGGGGGAGGAAAGTGACAGGTTCGGTAGGCACGACCTCGAGGGATTTCACGATCGCCACTATTTGTCTCTGGTTGCTCCGATCCGTTTCTTCATCGTATTCTTCCATGCATGCAGCATGCACCAGCTCGAGGCAGGTGAGACTATGTGTCTGTGAAAGGATAGAGAGGAGGCTATGTTCAGGTGAGGCAGCAAGTGGCACACTAGAAAGCGAGAGGCTGGTGAGAGCACTCAAACAATTGGACCGAATGAGTAGTTGTTTGAATGAACTCAGGATACCATAGCGAGTTGTTGAACGGTTAGGATTAAGTGAAGCCTCTCGTAGATGAGGGAGTGTGAGAGCGTCGATGACAGGTGCCGACGTGACCGAGAGCTTACGCATATTCGAGCAGGTGATCGGGGTGTATGCCGATTCGTCCTCGTCATCTTCCGAATGCCAGGAATGTGTAGAGAGGATCTCGAGCGATGGACACTGTCCAATCAAACACATACACGTTCTGCAGTCCTCATCATCAATGAGTTCCATAGAAAGGTCTAGCTCCGTGATTTGGTCCCAGGGAAGGTTGACAGAGAGTGGACTTTCTCCACCAAGTGCCAATTTCGTAAGACGAGGACAATGTTCGAAGATAGATACCACTGATTGTTCCTCGAACTCGCGCCGAACGTTATAAAGCGCTAAGGACTCGAGGCGGGGCAGTTGATTATGAAGTGGCGCATAAAGTGTATTCCAACCCCCCGCGCAAATAATAAACGTGCCGTCCGCCACCGATATGATTCGGCGAAGATAACGTCGAGCATGCGCTTTAGGATCAAGTGATTATAACTGCCAGTGGATTTCCGTATATCTGAAATATCTTGGCTGAGATATATGTCCAGTGGGCCCTGACGGGAACGCTGAAGAACTGTCTCCAAGCGCTGCACATCTGCTTCATGCTGCGCCGCTTTCGGAAAACGGATATCCATAGTCGACCAACACGAATGAAGGGACAAAGCGACGTTTCGCCATCTCTGGCAGACGTGGCTCAGCTGCCATATGGACCCAGAGGCGTTAAAGGCGTTCGATTCGGAGTAGCTAGAAAGCGTGTATAGAAAGACTTCCGACCAGATTTCCGAGGGGAGAGTGCGATGCAAAGAAACGAGGTTGTGGTACCTCTTCTGGACGTTTATCAACCTCTCTCGCTCTTCGCCCATCGACCTGATGACTTGATGAAGGGACGCGACGTTGGATTCGATGGATGATATGTCGTCGGAGACAGTGGGTAAGATGGTGTCTCGGATGTGCGAGATCTCCTCGTCCGTCGCTGGGAAATTCGAGGTACGGAGTCGCTCAAGAAACACAGAGCTCTGGAATTCCTCTTCGTGATGGAGACTCCGTCGGGTGAAAGCGCCACAATTGGTGCATTGGGACGCAATCTGCTGCATCCCGGACGCAGACCGACTCGAACAGCAGGAAATTTCAAGTGCCCACTAAAGAAATGGTAAGGACGTGTTTTCGAAGGCGAAAATACGCACCTAGATTCCCTATGAGAGGCAGATTCCTCGCACTGATAGATGAATTGAGTGGGCGCGTCGGAGGGCCCACTGACGCGGCTGAAGATGGTGGTTCGGAAGAAACACTTTCCACAGAAGCCTGACAGAAGCACGTGTCTGCCCCTGGGTCCCTCAACCGGTCAAGGACTTACTGCACTGGGCTTGACATACATTCTTATGCTAGTTGCCTGTACGTTGCGAGCAGTGTTGCATGATTGTCCATAACGCACAGCAGCGACTGAAGGACATTCATGATGTTGGATTGTAGAACAATGAATTACTAGCAGAATAAAGCTGAAGGCGATGTCGACAATGTATGAAACGAACGAGCTACCACTGATAGAAAAGGAAAATATCTACACTGTTGTCCCGATCTAAGTTGCAGGACTTTGAGAGCCGAGATAAAGAAAGACACCGTAACTGCTGTCATTCACGGCGGGTTGAGAAAGATAATTCCGCACATGAAGAAATCTCTACATACCACTGAACAGAGTACATAGTTAACTGGGAACGGCGAAAAGCACATTATCGCCTCCAACATTTTCAGTAGGCAAGACCGACGTGACCCGTATAGCGAGGTCCATCCCATTGTCAATCAGTCCATTAAAGATAAGCCTTTCCGCCTCGTTGAATACATGCGCGACGGGCCTCCAATCACCCCGATATATGTAGTCGTGATTCAGACGCTTTGCCTGCACAGCAAAGTGGCATGTCCTAAGCCTTGCCAGTCCGACCATATCATCACCTTCCCAACGGGACTTGAGCGTAGAAGCAAAACTGCCAACAGGCCCAAAATACAGTAGCTTCGATGAGTCATTGTGATTATGTATCTGAATGAAGAGAGACGAAAGGAGGGGGAGGAATGTGACAGTTTCGGTCGAAACAGCGACCTTCAAAGAGTTCACAAGCGCCACTATTTGATCCTGGTCGTCGACAGCTGTAGCATCGTCGAATTGCGGCATGGATACAGCCAGGTCGAGGAAGGTGAGACTATGTGTCTGGGAAAGGATAGAGAGGAGGTTATCATCGGGTGAGGGAGCAAGTGGCACCCTGACAAGCGAAAGTCTTGTGAGGGCGCTCAAACGACTGGAACGAATGAGTAACTCTTTAAATGAATGCAGGAAGTTGTAGTGAGTGTTGGTAGGGTCAGGATTAAGCAAACCCTCCCGTAGACGAGGAAGCGTGAGAGCATTGATGACGGACACCGACGTGACATCAAGCTTGCGTATGTTCGGGCAGGTGATCGGCGTGTACGGTGATGAGTCCTCATCGTCTCCCGGATACCAGTAAGGTAGAGTGAGGGTCTCAAGCGATGGACACCGTGCAATTAAACGCATGGTTTTGCGATCATCCTCGTCACCATCGAATTCCAGACCAGCAAGGTCTAGCTCCTTGATTCGATCCCACGGAAATTCAACGGACAGCATACTGCCTGCACCAAGAGACACTTTCGTAAGACGAGGACAGTCTTTGAAGACAGACGCCACTGAGTGTTCCCTCGGCTCTAGCTGAGCGCACTGAAGGCCCACCGACTCAAGGCGAGGAAGCCGATTATGAAGCGGGGCGTAGAGCATATTTAAACTCCCTCGGTAATCTGATAGATCTAACTTCTGCCACCGGTACGATTCCGCCAGGACGATGTCGAGCATGGGTTTTAGGATAGATAGATTAGAGTCGGGCCTCCGTATACCTGGTATGTCGTCCCTTAGAGATACGTCCAATAATCGTTCGCGGGAACGCTGAATAACTGTCTCCAAGCGCTGCACGTCTGCTTCATGCTGTGCCGCTTTCGGCAACTGAATAATCATAGTTGACCAAAACGAACCAAGGGACAAAGCGATGTTTCGCCATCTCTGGCAGACGTGGCTGACCTTCCATATGGACCCAGACGCGTCGAACGCGTTTGAATCGGAGGCGCTAGAAAGCGTGTACAGGAATATTTCCGACCAGATTTCCAAGGGGAGAGTGCGATGCAAGGAAACGAGGTTGTTGTACTTCGTCTGGACGTTTATCAACCTCTCTCGCTCTTCCTCCATCGACCTGATGACTTGATGAAGGGATGCGACTCTGGAATCAATGGATGAAATGTCGTCGGAGACGGTGGGTAAGATGGTGTCTCGGATGTGTGAGATCTCCTCGTCCGTCGCTGGGAAATTGGAGGTACGGAGTCGCTCAAGAAACACAGAGCTCTGGTATTCTTCTTCGTGATGGAGACTCCGTCGGGCGAAAGCGCCACAATTGGTGCATTGGGACGCAATGTGCTGCATCGCTGACGCAGGCCGACTCGAACAGCAGGAAATTTGAAGTGTCCACTAGAAGAAAAGGTTAGGTAAGGACGCGTTTGCGAAGGCGTAAATACGCACCTAGATGAGATGTCAAAAACTCTCGCACTGGTGGGCGCGTCGGAGGCCCCAATGACGCGGCCGAGGATGGTGGTTCGGAAGAAACCTTTGGGGATTGTAGGTCAAGTTGAAACCCTAACCCCTCCAGTCCGGATCGGGACGCATTTTAAACTCCGCGCGCCTTTGGTTCACTTCCTTCGGCCATGGACGACACGATACCTGCAGAGCAATCCGCTTCATCTCGGGAACAGGTCAGTTTAACGCGTTCGGAACGGAACTGTGCTGACTTTGTAACAGAAGTCTCCCTTTTTAATTCGGACATTCGTAAAAGTTGGCGGTTTCCATCGGTTAGGACAGTTTGAAGACGGACCATTGCCAACAACAGATGAACAACAGATCTTTACTTGGTGAGCAGAGTGTTGTAGCATGGCTGCCTTGAACTCATATAAACAGGAAGGACGCTACGCTGCGAGAGGTTCTAACAACACTTCGAGACACAGCGCCGCATATAGCTGAATACCGACACCCACTTGCTCGGTTTTCATTCCGTACCGTCTACGCCGACGCGACGAATAAGGGACGCTACGCACAAAAGGACCTGGGCCAAGTCTACTCGCGGGATATATTGGGCGAGCCGGGTACATTGACGAGCATCGCGCCCCGCTTGCTTGAGGACGACGAACCAGTAACCCGTGAATCGTCGGAGAAAGAGCGGGAGGAGCGAACGCTCGATGATCTACGGCTGGTCCCCGGCGACTATCTTCTTGTCGCTGTGTTCCTACCGAAAAATGTGACGGCACCGAGTGAGGTGCCTCGCGCACCTGCGAATAACGGATGGAAATCCGGGCCTACACGAGGAGGTGACGGTGGATGGGCTGGTAATCTCGGCGCCACCGGTCCCGCTGGACGTGGCGGTGGTGGTCATTGGCGGGGAGACTCAAACGGACCGGGTTCTCGTGGCCGCGGAGCACGCAGAGGGAGCTTCAGTGACAGGGACAGAGATAGAGATAGAGACATGGACCAGGATAGTCGCATACCGCCTCCTCGTCGTGGAGAACGTGGTTACTCGCCGCCAGCGCGTGGTTCTGGCGGTTGGGGTCGACGTGGTGCGCGCGGCGGCGGTCGTGGGCGAGGTGGCGACCGTGGTCACTCACGTTCCAGATCTCGCTCGCGGTCTCGTTCGCCTCCTCCTCCGCGAAAGAATTCAAGATACGATTGATGCTCCTCATACTGCACACCTTTGCTTGCTTGTACTTCTTGTATGTCGATTACTTATCTCTACTGACCCCCGAGTCTGGCCTTTCTGATATCTCCCAAGACAATTAATGCGCTTATCGGCAGCTTAAAATGCCATGCATTCGTCTTCACTCTTTGATAACTACGACTTGCCTGGCAAGAAAGATAACGGTACGTGTGGCTTATCATGATGATATATAGATGGTGAGTAATCAATCGCACGCTTCAACGCGACCGCCATGTTCGATACTAACCAAAAGTACGAACCTCTGCCAGTGCATGACGAGGACATCAATGTTTCTCCACCGTCAACTAGGCGCAGTTTTAGGAGCTGGAGCCTCACGACTTGTCTCGTGACCCTCATCGCCACATCTGTCGTTATCTCTGTGCATCCAGCATTCCTCTTCTCAAACGAAGACGATGCCGCGTCGATCTATACAGATCTCTCTGGCGAAGGTCTAAAGCAATGCGCTGCTATCCAACCGCCTCCGGCCGACCCTCCTGCACCCATCAACATCTGGTCTTCACTGACCGTTCATGAAACTACATCGGTCCAAGCCTGGCTCGAGGCACCAGAGCGGGAGCTCAACCTCACCCGCACATCTGTCTCAAGACTATCGGACAACGTGATCTTCATGATCGAACTGTACTATCCCCGAAAGCCGACGCGCTTGCCTACCTGGAGTCCCCCAAAACCGTCTCGCCGCCGGAGAAGTATGCAAGGGTGACTATTCATCATGGATCGGTGCCGGTTATCAAGGACTACTTGGTCGGACCGCTTCCTATCAGCTCCAAGACGACCATGGAGCCGTTGACGGAGATTTACCACCGAGACGATATTCCTTTCCACGCGGCTGGATACGCCACGGGCTCGGAACTCTCTACTATGATATCGTCATTTGCACCGCTGTATGAAGAGGCGTTCTGGGTTCGTGTTGATTCTACTATGAAATCTAGATTTTTGCTGAAGAATCCTTAGGAGCTCTTTGGTGGCGTCGCCAAAGGCTTGCACAACGATACTCTTAACACCGGGGCGTCAGCTCCCTTCAGCTTCGACGGCAGCTTCCGCCGTATGTGGCTCAACTGGAAGCGCAACGTCGCCGGTCCATGGCTGCATCCGGTAGACTTTTTCCAGTATGTCGACATGAGCGGTACAGATCCTTCATTGTGGAAGATCTTGAAGGTAAACTGATCCAACCACTCCGTCCTCCTGATGATACTTACGTACTCCCTAAAAGGTCGTCTACAATCACCAAGTCTTCAACTCCACCGAAGACTTCTTGTCCGCATTCAAAAACGGCACTCTGGTTCGCATTCCTGATAGGCCAGATGACAAGGCCGATTATTCTTGGACGACGAGAAAGCGTGTCGGCGCCCAACGCGACCTCGATCATCTTCCTGGCCCGCGCTCGGTCTCCTTCGCTGGTCTTCGCTTCCGCGTTGACAGAGCGCGTCAGTACATCAGTTGGATGGGATGGAGCATGTATCTCGGCTTTGACAGAGATATGGGCATGAGTCTTTGGAACATCGCTTTCAAGGGCTCGCGTATCATTTACCAGGTAATTCTCAATCTTCCACCCGGTCAAGCGCTTCAGGCTTATTGACAAAATGATGATAGCTTGCTCCCCAGGAGGCGATTGCTCAATACGGTCCGTAGTTTTGCCTTTGAAAATGTTTTGCCAAGTCGAATTCAATTGTTTGAAGGTGGTAACGATCCTATGCAAACAACCACTGCATGGCTCGATCGCTTCTTCGGCATGGGTGGCTCGGTGAGGGACATGCTTCCGGGCTATGACTGTCCGCACGAAGCTGTATACTTGCCCGCGACGACCTTCTCCAGCACGGGAGCGTCACAAGGAAGAGGGCGATCTGTATATTTGAGCAGGACACGGGCAAGCCGATCACTCGACACACTGGTTATATGGAGGGCGAGTTTGGTGCTGTGAAGGGATACGTCCTTACTGTGCGGAGCATCAGCACTGTTGGAAAGTGAGTGTTTTCTCGTAAGAGGTACTGAGAGGAGTTGCTGATCTTTTGTGGGGTCGTAGTTATGACTATTGTGAGTGATCAATTCTCGTTAAGCTTCGCCGTGACTGACGACATCTTACAGTGGTATGTTGATGTCAAGCGACATGTCTCCGTGTCTTGACGACTTGCTATTAGTTCGACTACACGTTCCAGCTAGATGGGACCATAGAGGTCCGCATTTCAGCATCTGGATACCTCCAAGGTGGCTACTGGGAGCCCCGACAAGAAGGGTATGGTGGTCGAATCCGTGATACAACCAGTAAGTGTGGCGCGCTTCGAATGCACAACATCTAACTCGTTCTTCAAGTGGGTAACCTCCACGACCACGTCATCAATTTCAAGTGCGACTCGACCTTTCTCCCGATTTTGCTGTAAAACTCATACTGTTCTACAAGGGTCGACTTTGACATTGACGGACTGGAGAACTCGCTCCTCCAGACGACCACGGCACAGGAGCAAGTCGAGCAACCTTGGTTCGACGACGATTGGGGCAAGACTGTCCTTCAGCAGAAGATCACGAAGAAGTACATCGAGAACGAGGATGACGCGCTGCTCAAATATCCCGCCAACTTCCAAGGGGGCTATTCCATCGTCAATTCTGAGAGCAAGAACGCTTGGGGCTACCCGCGTGGTTACGCTATCCATCCTGGTTTCTCTCCCATTCACAACGTACGTTAGCTGACCATACGCGTCGCAATGGAGGCTGACATTATTCGTAGACTGTCGTTGGTTCGAAGCGTCTTCTCAATAACGCCAACTGGGCCCGATACAACCTCGCGGTGTCCAGACGCAAAGAGACTGAACCGACGTCGAGCTGTATGTGGAACATGAACCTTCCCGGACAGCCTATGGTCGACTTCCACAAATTCTTTGACGGGGAAAGCCTCGTCCAGGAAGACTTGGTGGCCTGGATAAACGTGGGGATGCATCATTTGGTGCGTACGTCGTCACACGGCGTCGAGCAGCATCTTACTCGTTTGCTGTAGCCCCAAGCAGAGGATTCACCCAACACCAAGACCAACCTTGCTACATCAAGGTGAGTTGTTCTATACGCACACGAGTATCCAGTATTAATCTTTGGTTAGCTTTATACTGACTCCGCTGAACTACTTTGACTACGACGTCTCTATGGAGTCCAGCAACGCGATTGTGCTCGACATCCCAAAAGATCCCAGCCAGCCGTTCACGTACGACGACTACGGCGTAAAGCAGGACTTTACCTGTATTCCTGCGCCGCCGCTGCCGTTCGATTACTCTTTCGTGGAAACATTTGACGCGGACGGGAAGCTGCAGAAGCCCACGCTCGAGGAGATGAGGAAGAACGCAGAGTGGCATCATCGTATCAAAGTAGAGCTGTAGGTCATGATATGATTTTGTGTAATACAGCTGGATCTCGACTTGCGAGCAGGCAGTTTCGCCCCACGTCCTCTCTGGGTGGGAGTCAATCAGTTCAAGCCCCATTGGCATTGGTCGCCCAGAAATTGCATGAATCAGCCTCGTTTATCGTCTAGGCACGCAGAGGGGTGAGACAGTCCTCGGTCACATCGGGCGGAGATTTGACAGATGCGTATTTTCAGGCACTTTAATAGATGAAAAGTGAAGCGCGGGTTTACGTTCGCCTTCCACTCCGACAATGATCCCTTTCATGGCCAGCGTCGCTCTTTTCTTTCTAGCCCTCTCTGGTCAAGTTGTCAGTGCTTTCCGACAACACGCGCTTCCTCGTCCAGAAGATCCCTTCGCCGATCCCGCGCATGACCCGTACAATCCGCTGAAATACATCGCATCGGACGTGCTTACTGGGATCGCTTTTGGCGAGTTTTCATCAGTCTGTGGCGATTCAAAGTTTTGTGCAAGCTAATTTCGCGACGTGTAGCTCTGATAATACTAACAGCACTCGGCCAGAGCTGGTGTATCACGAAATGGGGAGCAAAATGGATGCTCTCAATGACTATCGGAGCTTACAGTGCGTTCACACATGGATTCCAACTCGTTGATTTATAATTTCCCTTTTACTTATTAGCATTCGCCTTGGAATTGCCATGCGGTTCGGGCTGGCTGTCAATCCGGAGGGCAAGGGTATTTATATAGTCGAGTACCTTTTCGTGGTCCTGTCGGTACGTGCATACCTTTGATCCGTCTCATCTAAACGCGTCCTTTCTATAGCCGTGCGCATTCATAGCCGCGAATTATGTTCTACTCGGTCGGCTGGCGCGTCATCTCGCGGCCGACCAATATCTTCTCGTGCAGCCTCGCCGCATCACGATCGTCTTCATCTCCTCCGACATCACCACTTTCCTCATCCAGGTGCGTTCCGTCCTCAGTCAAATGTGCACGCAAAGCTGAATGAAGTATTCGCGTCACAGGCAGCCGGCGGTGCGCTTTCTATCTCGGCAAACGATGGAAACACCGCTTTAATTGGATCAAGAGTAAAATAGCTCCCTTCAACGCTCGCCGATACCATGTGACATGATATTCTTCAGGTGTTTCTAGCAGGCTTGGCACTGCAACTCTTATCTTTCCTCGTGTTCACCTGCATATTCCTGGTCTTCGCGTACCGCGTTTACAAGTATGAGCCGGAGACAGTCATCAAGGACCGCCACCTTCCGTGGTACCGAGATTGGAGATCGTTAGGAGCAGCTCTCTTGATCAGCTGTATTGGGATACTGGTAAGCTGAATGGGCTTTGTTCATGCCACATGATACTCATGCAGGCCAGATACGTTCCGTTTATCGAACCATAGAGCTCTCAGAAGGCTTCCAGGGACACCTAGCGACCACTGAAGCCTACTTCTATGGGCTCGATACTCTTCCGTTGTTCATCGCAATCGTGATATATCTGCCATTCTGGCCTGGTCGGTTTATTCCAAGCTTGGACGTCAACGCAGAGACTAGAACGCTTGAAGGAAAACAGGCGGACGAAGAGGTGAAGACGTAGGCGGTTCTATTAATGGACATCAACAACTTGCATTTACACTACTTAAAGTTACTAACATACTAGTGGATCATTCTCTGTTCGTACATGTAATACACAGCATGTCCATAACATTTTAGTACATTCCGATTGTCCGTAAGAAGTCGTATCTTCACATCATCTGTAATTCGCCTATCAACATAGCGTCAATGCTCTCGCCTGCTTCGATGACTTTCGCTCCATCGGATGTCCTCTGAGGCAGTATTACCAGACCATTTGCACCACTCATACTTGCTGCACGACTCGAACGCTGTCCGCCGGTACTCTCCGCTTTCAGTCCATCACTCCCAGCCCGTATGACGACTCGGTGGAACTCTGTCCGTGGGTCAAGAGTCATCGCGTGTAGGAGCTTTCATCGCCAGTTTGTCAACAAATTCACAAGAAGACGAAAATAATCTCACTTGTACTCTTAGGCGTGGGTACTGGCATGCAGTTTCTGGCCAACCGCCGAGCTTCCGAAGAGCCGGGAGGACAAAGACATGGAAAGTAACGAGTGCCGACGCTGGGTTGCCCGGTAACGCAAACATTGGTTTAGCGATTCCATTCCAAGGGATGGTGGCAAACGTCGTAGGCTTTCCGGGCTTAATAGTGACGCGCCCAAAATGAACGGTGCCCTGGAAGTGGCGTTCGATGACCGGCTTGAGAAGATCCGACGGTCCCATGGACGTTCCGCCTGTAGAGACCAGGATGTCGGCGCACTCCAGACCAGTCTTGATGACCTCGACGTGGCGTTCAATCCTGAAGGGCGGTGAGCTTACGACGCCCCTTTGTATATGAAAGAATGGAAGCTCAACTGATCAGCAACAATCCCGAGATCAAGCACTTCATAACCTAGGCCTTCGAGAGCGGCTGTCAATGATGGGCGATTTGTATCCCATATCCCTCCCCATGAAGACTCTCCATGGAGAGGAACTGGCGCTTGTAGGTCTACAATCTCGTTTCCGGTGCTCAACACGGCAACGACAGGTTTCTTGTAAACTTTGACCTGAGATTGAGTGAGTTCGACTTGTACCGAACCTTGGGACCAGCCGGTCGTACCTCTTTCCTACCAACAAAAGCTAACGTGCCAACTTCACCTCCAGCACTTATAATCCGATCGCCCTTACGCATCACAAGATCCCCGGCCTTGACATCGGAGCCCGGAGCACGTACGTTCTCACCTGCATCGACATCAGCCAACAACATAACAGTGTCCTCCTCCCCATCGGACTCCGTGGCGATACGAGTGTCTTCCACCATGATCACTGCATCGGTTCCCGCCGGAAGTGGGCCACCCGTGTTTATTCGGTAAATAGTCTCTTCTGGCAGCGGAGAGGCGATGTTGTGTGTCTGCGACGTGACAACGGTGTAGGTGTTATCCTTACTCTTGGGCGCAGAAGCTAGCACATAACGGATTAAGCGCATAACCTGAGATTATTAGAGTCAACGAACTTGATATAGCATATCCATCGACACTCGTCGCGGCCGCAGGAGGTATATTCGAAGGTGAATATACATCCTCTGCTAGTACGTGGCCAGCCAGAGCTGCCGTTACCTGGCCTCGACGAAGGTCTCAGTAGAAGTTCTCGCCATTCTGAAGTGTAACTAACCGGAAGGGTGTCTTCTGTCAACCGCTCAACGGTAGACAGAATTCTAGACAAGGCTTCTTCCAGCGAAACCAACGCGTACGGCGATACACGGTGTCGAGAAGTGACTGACAAAGCATCATCAAAATGTATCTTCCAAGCAAGAGGCAAACATACCGGGAGCCTCAGGATCATGAGAAAGGACTTGGGTTGTCCTTGGTTGGGGAATTTGATGATCGTGCCCATGGTGGTGATGGTGATGGTGAGCATGATCACGCGCACCAGAGTTTGACGCGACTGGAGACGAAGAACCTATCGAGGCATGAACTGCCTTTCCCGAACCACCTTTGACAAGGTCAACGGCGTGATGAAGTATACCATCCTGTAGAAGAGCTTCGAGATTCTCTTTTACAGCCTTAACGCTACCAGGCAAGGTCACGATGAGCGTGCTTTCAAGCGTACCAGCGACTGGGCGCGAAAGTGAAGCCAATGGCGTATGTTTCAAAGACGAAGCAAGTAAGAGATGGACCAATCCAGATGCCTGTCGCTGAAGAAGCGGAGTGACGGCCTATGACAGTACAGCGTTTTAGCTCGCGATCCACTACGGCGCGCAAGTATACCTCAGGTGTTTTGTCCCGGACACCAAAGCCCGTCCCTCCAGTCGTGATGATGACATCAACTTCGCCGCTGTAACACCAGAGATTGATTGCTTTTTGTATTAGAGGAATGTCGTCCGGTACGATTGCATGGTCGACGCAAGATAGTTTTGCCTGCTGCACAAGTTGTACGATCTTCGGCCCAGATTTATCTGCACTGTTATCTGTGGCGGCCGTGTCGCTGACTGAAAAAGGACTTGAATGAAACGGGCGTCCGATAAACAGCTGATCCCGCTTGCCTGTAAGAACTGCGACGCGTATGTCACCAGCCATGATGGGAGTTGTATACGTGTTGGAAAGACTGGAAGATAGTAGCAAGGATCTTGCCGGAGATGCCGAGCGCGTACAGCAGATTCCGTCTTGACTTGCTTCTTTACTCTCATCACTTTTTATTACTTTGGAAACGACTGTAGGATCATCAATGCAGTATCGCTTGAGCGCTAAGCGTAGGGAGACCGTCAATTGAACCGTCTCGCTCCAAGACGGCCATAATGGCGACCGTAATTTGCCTTCTGCGTTCGCAGACGGGCCCGGAAATGGAGAGTACGATAAGAAGTCGGGTATGGGGGTGGTCAGGTGTGTAATTTAATATTTGCCAAACGTGCGACACACTAATACAGTGTAGTCGCCAGCTTGACGCGAAACAAACGGTGGTTTAAAAACTCTTCAAAGACCTCTGCACCCGCCGTTCAAAATGGCGCGCTGTCTGGGCTGATATACTCCCCTTGCCCTCACCCTAAGGAACTGATGAGGCGTACCCCGTGGCCGCGAAAAGACTTTACTGCATTATGTGGTGCTGCAGGAGTTAGCCGTCGGCCCTATACCACAGTTTGCGCAGACGCGACGCGTAATGACGAGGAACCCCCATTTAGCAATTCCTCGGGCTACTCATTCCCTATCCACGGACTCCAAGAGCTCGTAGACTCGCACAAGACGCCAGTGGTGCTGATCGCCTGTGGATCTTTCAATCCTGTCACTTATCTGCATCTCCGCATGTTCGAGATGGCCAAGGACTACGTTCGTCAGAACACCGACTTCGAGGTTGTAGGCAGCTACCTCAGCCCGGTCTCTGATGGTTATAATAAGGCGGGTCTCTTGAGCGCGCAGCATCGGTAGGCACTATTATTTTCACTATATTTCTAATCATATTTTCCCCAGTGTGGCGATGTGCACCTTGGCAGCCGAGAGAACCACAGGGCTTATGGTCGACTCCTGGGAGACCTTCCAGGCGTATCAACTCACGGCTGGCGTGCTCGACCATTTTGATCATCAAATAAACACGGTCTTGGGCGGTGTTCTGACCCCCGATGAGGAGCGAAGGAAGGCGCGCGTCATGTTGCTTGCTGGGTCTGATCTCGTTGCAACGATGAGCGAGCCGGGCGTCTGGAGTGACGAGGATGTGGGTCTCCAATACCGTCTTCCGACACTGAGTTAATGAATGCGACTCTACAGCTCGATCACATCCTGGGGCGCTATGGGTGCTTTATCGTGGACCGCTCGGGCACGGACTCGCACCAGGCGATCCAGTGTCTTGCGCGCTGGCGCCATAATATCCATCTCGTCCCTCAGCTTATCCAGAATGACGTTTCGAGCACTAAGGTTAGCAATGAACTACGTTCTAAAGAATGGATTACTGACTATCTCGTAGGTTCGACTGTCCATCCGTCGGGGGCTGTCTGTGCGATACGTCGATGTCTTGGTCAACAATGCTGGTACACACCTCACCTTAATGTTGGCCCTCTTCCGATCTAATTGAATCGCAGGCTACATTCTCGTGGGGGCTTTGGAAGAAAGCACACCTGAAGAGACTCTGGATCAATTCAAGTACAGTCGTTCATTTACACCGAGTTGGCTTTTTCAAACCTGACTGTATAGTACCAACGTCTTTGGCGCGCTAAATGTAACACGCGCATTCTTGCCATGGTGCCGGCACAGGTCGTCGATTATATTGAGCAGCATGCGCTTTATCGAGAGGATGACGCGAAGGAGAGAGGGAGTGGCTAGTATGCCCATAACAGGACGATCCTTTGTTTCTTCGGAAACCTTCAGGCGTGATTTCGACTGATTCCGATCCAAAGGCGTTGTACCAATCCGGGTGATGGATCTGCGCGCATCCACTCTGATGATCATCATTGATCGCGTACATCCTCCAGCTCTTTACTGTGTTTTTGGCTGAAGGTGTCCTCTCCGTGTTTGTTTCTATGCAACCAAACGCTGTTCACCGTGCGGAACTTATTCTTGTCGTTCGCCTACGTGAAGCACCCTCGGATCACTTATCACCGACACTGCTTCGGAGGATTGTATACCACCGGTTCCGTTATTTCTTGTCAAGTGGAGAACTTGGGACCCACTAGTTCAACGCACTCATGGCTACACCCATCCCATTCTTAGGGCCCACTGAATGGGTCATTACACAAGTGAACAACAGCAAAGCGCTGAAGCTCTGGTTTGACGATGACAATGAAGTGGTAAACGTCATCCGAGGCGGCCTGAACTCGAGCGCTCGTTTAATGGTGGAGAGTCAGGGCTTTCTGGACATTACCATTTGCACGAATAGTCTAACAATTTCAACACTTATGCTGATACTGCCATATAGCTGGAGGCGCCTTCGGATTCATCGACTTCAACGACAAGCGATCTGGAGGATGCTGGAATAATTCTTTGAAGGGGGTGATAGGGATATGGGAGGCCGGACAGGGTGCGAGGCGGGACCGCTCAATACGCTAGGTGGACCGTGGAGGTCAGGCACTCAGGAGGGGATGGACATTTGCAAGGTCGGGATAGGTATGGCCGGCGGACAGCTGTACCAGGCAGATGCAGGATTGAGTTTGTGGTTCGCCATCATCCGACGACGGCGACATTGAGACTGCACTCTCCACAACTGCGCCAGAACGCTATCTTGCCTTATCCAACACTTACGCTACGTTCGCAAGCTCACATAGCTTCAGCTAGCAAAGTGTTACTATCACCTCGACGGCTGTCTGTTTGATTTACGCATGATGTGGGACTGTATGGGTGGGCATCAATATTATGACCAACTTACGGTCAATTGTCGAACTCACCGCTACTCGGTTCGGCTGGTCATCCAAATCAGGCATGCTACGAAAACCTTCTTGAAATTCTTCTTTTCAACCATCACGTCGACTTGAAAATTTCATTGTGTGGCAGCAGGTTGACGGTTCTGAATAAGGTTGGTGGTCCATGGCTTCATAAATTGACTGCCATATCATTGTGCGCTCAGACCTCTTTTCAGCATTCTGCTATGCCCGTGCCAGGATGTGATCGTTGCGGGGCGTTCCCGAGACGTAGCGTCTACCATGATTGGGAATACCAGAATTCTGCTGCCCTTGGGCGGCTGCGCGCGTCCAATTTTCTTGCCACAGACCAGGAGGTCTTCTACATTCAAAACGTCGTATCCACCCTCGACAACGATATCTCTCATATGGAATCAAAAATGCTGTCTCTGCGCAGGGTTATCAACTCCATGAAGGCGGAACGGGACGCGTTGAAAAACGTGAAGCATAACTACAACGTTCTCATTTCTCCATACCGCCGCATTCCGCCCGAAATGTGGTCAAGAATCTTCCTATTCGCACAGGAGGAGGAAAGAGACTTCAATTCGTATGCCCCGTCCGGCGTGATTTGGGACATCAGTCATGTTTGCCAGATGTGGCGCAATGTCGCGTTGTCCCTCCAGGCATTCTGGGCACGACTGGAGCTCGAATTCCCCGCCGACTCCCAGCCTGAAGACGATAACGTCTTAGAGTTAGCTCTCAAGCGCTCCCACCCATGGCCGTTGGATATCAGTGTCACGAGCAACGGGCTCAGCCCTCGCTTTGATCCTCCGAATTGCAACCCTGCAATCCGTGACCGTGTGCTGGGGATGCTCTTTGCCGAATCATATCGGTGGAAGACGGTGTCTCTCACTGAGTTGCGACTCAATTCGGACGCCTTGTACGCTCCCCTTCAGGGCCCACTTCCTATGCTCGAATCGTTGAGTCTGTTCTTTGGGCTGGCTCAAGACGGGGAGCCCCCGTACGAACAGGTTGATGCTGAGCCCCCTCCAGTTGTTCTTGCATTCAAGGATTGCCCGCGGCTAAAGCGTGTGATGCTTAGTGGAGTCCGACGCATCGTCGAACTGCCTTGGGGCCAAATCAAGGAGCTGCGTGTTGATGACTATCAAGACTTTTGGTTTGATGATGACTATCTAGCGTTTATGGATGTGCTTCGTTCTACGTCATCGCTTGAGGTGCTCCAGATGGCGACGTGCTGGGACAACGACGATGATACACCTAAGTAGTATACCCATGATCACAAACGAAAATATCCGCACGCTCGATACCATCTCTAGCGGAGCAATGGATAACTTCACACTCCCTCGATTGCAGGAGGCCATACTTTGTTCGCCACGTCACTGGAACCCCAGCAATGCCTTATCCTCCTTTGACCGCCTGGTTGAGCGTTCTCACTGCGTGGATACTCTCACCAGCCTGACAATTACTATTGTGCCACTCACTGTGTACTTCCCAGACGATTCGGTCTACCATCCCCTCCACTCGATTCTATCCCAAACCTCCAGCCTCATGCGCCTCGAGCTTCGTGTATCGATGAAGGAATTTGATAGCTCTGAGCCAGACATTGGCGCAATGGTACAGCTCACCAAAGTTGTGCGATCGTTGGAGATTACGCCCAACACCTGTACCACATTCCTTCCGCGCCTCTCTTTCCTCACGATTGAGGTTGTTGATCATATGCAATCATCACAGCTTCCTTATTTCGGGCCTGCAGGCAGTTTCGCTCCAATGGTCAAGGCTCGGTGGGCGGGTGATGAAGTATTGGGAATGGCCAAGCTCAAGACGTTTCATTTCTCAGTGCATGGAGAGTACCTTCAGTGGTGGCTGGAACGGAGTCTTGATGCACTAGGCGAGAACCTTCATCGTGGCTTCGCTCTTGGTGAAGCCCATGAACTTGATGAACTAGTTGAAGATGGGATGGACCTTGCTATTCGACTTACGTCGCATTTGACTGCGCATGACCAGGGCAGCAATGTCATATTTGAGGTACCTTGCGATATTCGTCGTTCTGCACGCAGAAAGTCTTTTACTACATAGCGCTACAGTACTGAATGTATATGCACCGAAGCCCATCAAAAGGATTCAGAAAGGATTACGGGGTACTGTAGGAATTCGTATCATTCGTTTACGTACATGTAGAGCGACTGTCTCTTCCTACTGTCATCATCGAAAACTGTTCTATCGTGTTCAACCAGCACATATCGGAGCACTCGATACTGAAAAATCTCTGGATTTCCGCCTGGTCAGTGATAACGGTATTCTGCGCATTTTGTAGCCTAAGCCTTTTCCAGACAGCCGTGGCAGACCCAAACTCCGTCGAACTCCACCTCCTTCACACTATGGCACCTTCACCATACGCGAACGCCTCTTTCCCTCGTCGTAGCCTTCATCATAAACGAGACTATGAGGCCCTCATTGATCGCGTTCATACATCCGGCTCTCCTGTGGCGGAAGACGAAATCTGCCATATCGAGAACGCTGTTCTACCTGTTCTCAATCAGGATGTCGCGTCAATCAACGGCAGTATCGCCTCTTTACAGTCGATTCTCGACTCCATGAAGGAGGAGCGCGCAGCGTTGAAGAGTCTAGAGAAAGGCTACAAGACTTTCGTTCCCCCATACCGCGCTATTCCATGCGACATCTGGCATGAAATATTTTCGCACATGCTTGCGCTAGAACCATCCAACTCATGTCAAGCGTCTGGTCCAATTTGGCGTCTAAGCCAGGTCTGCCGGACTTGGCGCAACGTCGCTCTGTCCTACTATTCTGCCTGGTGCACGATTGAGTTCGACTTCATGGAACGTACATCTGAGGACGATGCACCAATCCTAGAACTCGTCCTACAACGCTCGCATCAGCGGCCATTGAGTGTTACGCTCACCGGGTGCTGTTATGAACCCGACAATGATTTGGTTCGGGCTCCCTGAAACATCTTTTTGCCGAGTCCCATCGTTGGCAGTCACTCAACTTGACTGAATTCGATCCACCATCATTGTACCAATCCCTCCGCGGGCGGCTTCCCCAGCTGGAATCGCTGATTTTCGATTATTGGGGGATGACAGACCGGTCTTGCATATTTTCAATGATTGTCCGCGTCTTACCCGAGTGTCGCTGATTGGAAACCGAGCACACATTGATTTTCCTGTGGCGCAGCTTACGGAGTTGTGTCTTAAGGAGGGTGAGGTGAGTGTTGGTGGAGTGCCGATGATGTTGGCGCGTATTGGCATTTAATGAAGAGTGCCAGTCTCTTCAAACCCTCCACATATCATGCATGTCGGACACAATGACGAAGAGGATGTCTTCTCACCACTATCCATAATCACCCACCTGAATATCTGCAAGATCGATATTGATTGCATGGGCTTGATGGACAAGCTCACGCTCCCTCGATTACAGGATGCTGCGCTTGCTCACGATGACCACTGCCGACAGGCCAAGTATTCTCTACATCAGTTCGAAGACCTTCTACATCGTTCGAACTGCGCAAGAACCATCAGCACCTTGAAGATTCAACGTCTCGCTGATGTCGTGGGATTCGAATGATTCGCTCCGCTCCCACCTTCTTCGCGAAGTTCTTTCCCAGACAATGAACCTCCATACGTTGGACCTCCGTTTCGAGGTGTTAAGACATAGACAGCCAGATGCTTTGGCAATTGCACAAATAACGGAGGTTGTGGAAGCGCTGAATGAGATGGCTTTTCTCCCTCGCCTTTCTTCACTTAGGATCGACCTGCAAAGTCATATGTCAAATACTGTCACGTATTTCGGGCGCACGAGGGGTTTTGTTTCTATGGTCAAGGCTCGCTGGGAAGGGGATCGATCGCTGGGACTCAGTATACTCGAGACATTGCACTTCTCTGTGACCTCGGAGAGTCTCCAGAAGGTGTACGATCCACAGTTTGAGCTGCAACGTCCACGGAATATCCATCACGGATTCAGCGATGCAGAGATTGATATTCTTCGAGCGTTGGTCAAGGAACGGATGGACCTTTCATTCCGATTCTCTGGTTGTGAAATCTTGTAATCGATTTGGGCAGGAGGGTAGAAGATATTGGCATCTATGACTAGCTTT
>JADNRX010000567.1:0-32546 GCA_015501595.1 Hymenopellis radicata | reverse complement strand
ATGGTGCAGTTGGAACGGTGACCGGAGGGCCCGCGCTTCGCACATACTTACCAGGTTGCGCGCGCAACACATTGTATATCCAGAATTGTTGTGTTCTTTATGAATTAGACGTTACCTTTCGCATTGCCTCGTTTCCAGCCAGCTCATGAAAGGTACATATATGCATCTGAAGCATCATCAGTGTTAGTGATAATTGGGACAGATCTCAAGATTGGTTCAGGAGGTAATTAGGCTATAAATTCTATTCAAAAGACACAAGTGGGGGTAACTGCAAGGACGGTAAGTATATGGGGTAGATGTCGAGCATGGTTAAAAGACAGCATTCATAAAGTAGTATCATAACATAACTTTTCATCACTCTGGCATCAAGGCAGGATCCAAAAGTCAACAACCTTGGCCTCCTGGGCCTTCACCGCACAAGTACTGTACACTTTAATTCAATTCGTTGGTCACGGGTCACAGAGGATCCGAAATCGACGAAAAGTCACAAGAGTCACAGCGAAAATTGAGAAAAAGTCCCCGGGATCTTTGCAGTAATCGGGTAGTGCCTTGGTGGGTCGCGCGTCAATGGCCAACACCAATATCGCATGCGTGGATGGAGGAAGGGGATCGTACGAACGTGTTGACACCCATCAACGGACGAGAATGGCCTGTGCCCATCCCGAAGGATGCGAACCTCGACCTTATCCGCATCGAGATGCTTAATCTTGGTGTTGAGTATGCGTGGCTGGACGTTCTCTGTTTAAGACAGGCGGGCGGGCCGAAGGAAGATCTGCGTGCAGAGGAGTGGAAGGTGGACGTTCCCACCATTGGACATCTGTATACATGGACTGATAGGGTGGCGTGTTACTGCAACGGGCTTGGACTACCTTTGGGTTTGAAACCGGTCGACTTTAAGAGCAGCAGGTCTTGGTTCAGACGCGCGTGGACATTTCAGGAGATCAAGATTCTCTCGCACGACAACCCAGGGGAATTAATCATTTGTGGGCGAACCAGTCATGTGGAGGGTGAGATTCAAGCGATAAAGCAGCGGTTGTCACTGTTGCAGAACATGCTACGGAAGGGAAGCCTGTTTGATCTGCTTTTGGAGATGCAGAAGCGGGTGTCAACAAATCCTGTAGATAGGATAGCAGGTCTGGCATATTTCTTGCGATCAGATGGGATACCAGGGTACTATGAGACGCAGTCACTCGAGGATGCATGGTCGGAGCTAGTTTGTGTTATGTGGGGCCAGTTTAGAGCTGCATTGCTCTTCTTATATCCTGAACCGGGCAGTGGAAGCAAACGTTGGCGACCGTCATGGATGCAGGTCACAACTGAGGTGCTGCTGTTATGGTATCATGGCTGGCTAGGTTGGATTCCGACGAAGGAGAAGAAAGAAGCCGACTTGTACACAGGGCCTTGGATTGAATCGGGTTATGTGCGTGGATTGGACGAAGGATTACGGGAGGGTAAGAAGCGACAAGGAGAATTGATCATCAAAGATAGCATCGGAGCAAGGCACACATTTAACATCGTTGCCGACCACCAATACCCCATACCGGACAACGAATACACCCTCCTAGGCAGCGAAATATTCGAAGATGAGGAGAAGCAGGTCAAGGAGCAATATTGGATAATTGGGCGACGACTGTCAGAGCAGATGTTTGAAAAGATCTCGGTGTTCCGGCTTCCAGGCTTTGAGGAAGTCAAGTGGCTGCACAATTTGGGAGTCGCTACAGAGGCCGAGGTAGTCCTTGCTTGAGGCAAAATTACTGTTATGATAACTTTTAGTTCATTTCTTTCCAGTACGGCTTTCAAATGAATCGGTGGTTGAGAAACGTGTCAACCATATTCTCGGGCCGTACTGGGGAATGCTGGGATCGACGCTCCTCCAAAGATGATTCGGCCTTAAAACGCGTGCTAGCAAGGCGCTCGAGGACGTGGGAGTGAAACTGCATACCGAGTTGCGGGTTCCCACGATTAGCAACACGGGGGGGGGCTTCGGGCAAGAGCGCGATGACCCCTACAGTCCAAATCACGGACCAGGTCGTTCTCGGACTCGTTTCCGCGAATGTCCAAAATGAACCTGCGGTCATTGTTCACCGGACGGAGGAGGAGCGACAAGTTGAGGAGAAATACAGTGGGATGGTTGAATGAGATAGAGACGGAAGCAGGATTGCTGGAGGAGACAGATGACCTCTCTCCGTTACGCTCCTCATCTCGTCCGCGACGGAAAGGCCACTTGAACATGTTGAGTCCCGACGTGTCAATATCACATGGCACAGACAGGCTGGTCTTTGCCTTCTACGACGAAGCCACCACTGTACCATCCCAATATCCTGTAACGGGACCCATGCGCGAGGAAGAACCTCTATCACCGCCACTTCCCGCGCTGGAATTCGACGACGATGAAGATACGTCCGAGCCGGAGGAAGAAGATATGTTGCTGATGCAGGACTTGATTTTGGGAAGGATAGGTTTCCGGATGTGCGCAGAGTAGAAGGGAAGAATGTAGCATTAATATCTGAAGTTATCCGACGACAGTATAATATCCGAGAAGAGGATTGGTGAGATCAAAAAGACTGAAAAGCTGCTGACCGAGGATTCGAAAGTGAGATTAAGGATGGAGCTCCAGGGAGTTAGATCCCCCAAGTTCGGGGAGCGGGTAGGCGGTGCATTGGCTGTTGCCCGAAGTAAGTTCTTTGAGAGCAAAGAGTATGCTACACGATGACGATGTTCCTACAATTCATTTAGAATCAGGTTACGATTAAAGCTAATAACATTTACCTCAAGACTGTGATCCAGTTTTCATCGGAAGGGGAAGCAAGAAGAGCCCTGCAGGATAATGCGAATTACATCATGGTATTGGCAGCACACGACGGAGGCCAATCTATCCGACGCGACGAAGGAGCAGTCTACTGTCCTAGTGTGGAAACAACACGATGGTTCGAAAGAAGGTTATACATGCGTGACAGTGACACGGTGCATATGATGTGATTGCTGAACGATCTATCACGCTGGGTATTTCTTCCAGACACCAACATTGCGATAGACCAAAGTTGACAGGCCGACCGTTCGTGTACTACCAGCCTACTAGTACTGCTGCCTCTCCTTTGTACGTATCTCTCATGCTCAACCGACGACCTATCTCATATTTGTGAAGGCTGCGCAGGGGGAATTTGCAGCCGCCAGTATGGCCCGTTGTTCAGATCTTCCTCCGGAGCTCATCGCACTCATCATCGACTTCCACCGTGATGCCAAGTCTACCCTCTGCCAGTGCTCTTTAGTCTGCCGCGCGTGGCTTTCTCCCAGTCAGCGTCGACTCTTCCACACGTTTCGGATGTTCAACTTGGTAGAAAAAGTTGTCCCTTTTCGAGATTTTCTTCGAGGCGCTCCACATTTTGGTGCCTACGTTCGAGAGATCACTGTCTCCGGCCCGGTTATGTACAATCCAGGACTCATTCATCTTGTTGGAGATGCCACCTATAGGGAAAACGTCCAAAACCTTTTTGCTCTACTCCCAAATATAACTAAACTCCATGCATACTTCTTGGCATCATCCCCCTTCCTCTTCACAAATAGCCTCCTACGACAATGCCCGAAACTTCGCAAGTTTTCAATTTCAGGTTCCCTCAAACTTGACGTCGTTTCCCCCACCGCTATATTTCCTAGCTTCACCGACACGACCGTGAAGAGTCTCAGGCTCGATCTCAGAACCCTGAAGATGCCGTCTGCAATAGACAGTCCTCTTAATCCGGGCGCTGCAGTACGGTGTTCCGTAGAGCGCCTTACCCTCGATGCACCACGCGAATTCTCCGTGTGGTATCCGTATCTCCGAAGTATCCTCCCGCATTGGAACGAGCTGAAAATCGTGTGCGACATAGACCACATACAGACATGGGGCGATGTGCTACACGCCAGCAACCTTTCGCATCTTCGTCGATTACATGTCCGCGTGTCCATTTGTGAGTTCTACTACCTTGCTCTAGTTCTGCTCCTGACAGAGCCTCAGATCCCAATTCCGAAATTACAACCCTACAGTTCCTACATGATAATGCTTCTCCCCTCATCGACGTTTCATCTGCACCAAATCTCGACCATCTCCTCTTGACTACTAAGCTCATTAGCCTGCTCGTGAATGACCTCAGCATTGAGGAGGTCTTCAGTATGGTCGAGTGGTATATATCTACGTTCACAGCGTTGTCCCAAGGCAGGGAATGTACGCTGAAGGAACTCACGCTTACGGTGATGGCTCTCGATGATTCCACCATCGCCGCCGCATGGGCAAAGCTTGATGCCATTCTATCTACGAGTATGTTCAGCAGGCTCGAACACGTTCACTTTCTCAATGAAGCCAAAAAGCCGATCAAGACATGGTCACATCCCAACACAGTGAGCATGTTCGAACAGGTGTTGCCCACACTGTCGAGGACAGGGAAGTTGGCAGTATAGGGAATACCAGTACTGAGGGTGGGCAATTCCATGATGTACGGCACTTTTCGACTACTCGAATGATACGAAATTAGTTTGCATTTTCTACTCAAACAACACAAGCGGGAGTAAAATGAAGCACGGTACATGTCCTCGATGGTAGCAAGTAAAGCTGCCAACAAAGTCCTTTCTTTGTAAGGTTAAACGCGGTTTCGCGTCCGCAGTCGCGTGTGTGGAAACGATATGCTGGTTTGAAGCAAGGCCTACTTTCGTGACGCGATGCACATGATGTGATTCTTACCAGATCTGTCACAGACCACCTTCAAGCATTCTTGGTTTCTCTTCAGCTCGGATTTCCAGGTGTGCTGAACTACCGGTTGACTGTTTCTGTGCTCCTCACCTGTACGTATCTCATATCACCATGCGATACCGCTCACCTATATCATATCTTGTCAAGGCTGCTGAAGGACTTTGCAGCTGCCAGTATGGCCCGTTGTTCGGATCTTCCTCCGGAGCTCATCGCACACATGATGGACTTCCACCGTGATGCCCAATCAACCCTCCGCCAGTGCTCCTTAGTCTGCCGCGCGTGGACAGCGTCGACTATTCCGCGTTTTTTACGCTCGGAATCCGACAGTTTAACACTTTTCGCGATCTCCTCGTGGGTGCTCCTCACCTAGGCACTTACATTCGGGACCTCTCTTTCATTGGCCCGCGCAACTACAAGTCCGATGTGCCAGAGGTCATTGACCTTTCCGACAGGGAAAATCTCTAAAGCCTCTTTCATCTCCACTCCTCTTTACAAATAGCATGCTACGACAATGCCAACAACTTCGCAAGTTTGTAATTTTGGAGACCCTCCAAATCGGAGATGTCGTTTCCCCCGCCTCCATATTCACTATTTTCTCAGGAACAGCCGTTGAAGAACTGGATTTTTATGGCCTAGAGATGCCATCTACGATGGACAGCCCTCTCAATTCGAACTCGGCAGTGTGCGCCGTAGAACGCCTCAGCCTCGACATAGCACAAAACTTTCCCGTGTGGCTTCCCTATTTCCAAAGCGTGACGGTTGAGGGAGCTAAAAGTTGTCGTATACGGCCCAAACGGTATACAGGCCTGGAGCCATTCGCTACGGACTAGCAACCTTTCAGGTCTCCGTCGATTTCATTTTCATGAACCATAGATGACAATGCTTCGCCCCTCTTTTTATCGGCACCCTTCGATCATCTTCTCTTGACTGCCCAGGTCATTTACTATCCCCCAAATGCTCTCGATATAGTGGTAGTTTCTAGTATGGTTGAATGGTATCTGTGTACTTTCACAGCGCTGGCTCAAGGCGAGAGAAGTACGTTGAAGATACTCACGTTTACCGTGATGGCTCTTGATGAGTCCACCGTCGCTACGGCACGGGGCTACATGAGCTTATACTTTGAGCGACTCGAAACGCCATGTCTGTGCCATACCATGGACACGGTGTCACGCTTGTCCTGATCACAAGTCCGGTGCGGTGGCACGCGACATCGTCGAGGTCGTACCCGTAGCCGCAAGTTCCGCGCTCGAGGAAGAGGATAGCATCCGCGATTGGCAGTTTCGCGTCTAATGATTCTTTCTCCGCGTTGGATCCGCGAAGCGAGATCACAGTTTCAATTCTCGAGAGGCCTTCCTTGGTGTTTGAGGGACCATAAGTACCCAAGGTCGGATGTGGCGTACCGCTAGATGGTCATGTGTCGTGTCGATTAAAGCTTGCTTTGCTATGAACACATTGTATTACCTTGCTGTGAACGTCATGCAAGATCTCCACAATCAAAGCTTTATCGTTGTGGAACGTGCATGAGCTTACCACTCCACTGCACGCTGTATAACGCCACAAGTAAAGCTTTCTCGCTGACACTGCGGAACGATTGAATCCGACAACCTACGCCACCGAGTACTAGAAGCCCTGTCATGTGCTGAGGAAGGCGGATTCGAGTACTACAGCTAACTGCAAAACTATGTGAACTATTGGTCATTTTACCTCTTCACAATTTCTGCTCAGGGAAAGGCGCACCGAGACGACTCCGGAGTGACCTATTACTGCATTTGGGTCAATCCCGTCGTGTTCGACTCAGTTCGAGCATCCGGATCTTGCCAATCGGCCCTTCTCGACAGGTACCTGAGCAAAAATTCTAACGAGAAGAAATCCGTCGGAGTTCACATAGTTTCGCAGCTAGCTGTAACTGATTTCGATTCCATGGAAAACGCGCTCCTGTCAAGTAGATGGCGATAGGTACAACGCGTCACTTGCGCCACCTGCATTTACTAGTGGTGTACGTGGGGCATGTCTGAGATCACAAAACGCGTCATCCACGACCCCCGCTGTAATACTCCTGGATACGATTAATTAGGAAAATCGCGCCACGTCGCGACCACACCTCCCGATCGTACATGTGATTGTCTCAAGGTGAGTTTGCGAGCGTCTGACACGAGAACAACACGTTGACCCCCTTGAAGTTTGTCTGAGCTAACCAAGAGGAGGTAATCTCGGCGTCCAATTCCGTTCGCCACTTTTCATGGATGATCCAGGGTCCGATCGAGGAGTAGCGCGCAAAAGGCCCGAGAAAAAAGAATAAAAGTACATGTTCATTGGTTCCCTTCTAGTGTGACATATTATACCATGTGTGTAGCCTGTGAGAGAGAGAGAGAGATAGCAAGATAATAATATAGAGGATAGCAAGACAGTCCGAGTTACGAGACCCATCGCCAGACTCGACGCCATGAAGGATCCACTTTCGTAGGTTCTTCAGGCGGGTCTGGGGGTGCGCCGAGGCCCTCGATGGCTGCGAATGAGACATAGCCGTCTATTAAACGACACTGGAGGCTGGCGGTACGTGCATTGAATTTGTGGGATGGTGTAGGGGGTAGTGATGGAGTCATGGGTAGCTCTTCGGCGGACGACGACGATGAAGAATCAGAAGACGCCGTTGGTGATGGCTGGTCGCGCGGTGGTGTGGGTGGTGGCGTGAGCAGACTAGTTGTCGGGGTAGAACTGCCGCCATGCGTCTGACTGCGACTCCGACTGACGCTCCTGTTGTGCGACTGTGCGATGTTGAGGAACAGGCCATGTATAGCATGCAGTACACTCACCCGTTCGTTGAGCACCCGCTCCAATCGTACGCGCAGAACCTGCTCATGCGGCGAGAGCATCACGTCTTCCCCCTCCTGTTCGCAGCGCGCTATGGCGGCGACGGGCGTACTGTGTCGCCGGCGGTGTCTGTTCGTCGGCGGGCTGGGCGGGGCGCTGTTGAGCATGTCGCGCAAGATCTTTTCCGAGCGACTAGGCGAGGACATGATGGGTGCGAAATTGGGGCGTTGTAAATCGGGGGTCAAATTCGAGGCCTGCATTTATGTGAATGCGTCACGGTCACACGTATAGTCACACCCGTCCTCGCGAAAAGAGCGCTATGCTTCGGACTCCACGCTTGGAACCGCCGCGGAGTAGGCGTTATTGACTCGAATACATCATACTACCGTTCGACAATGCCACTCCATTGTTTATTTCCTCGAAAATATCATTCAACTGGGCGTTGACTCCCCTCGGCATCCCCCGCCGCCATGACGCCGAGTCTGACCATAGTCTGACGACCCATCGATCAATGGTCGAAACAAGATTTACCAATTCGAGGTATGTTACGGGAACAACACCCTCGTTTCTCGTTGATTCCCAGATCGTTGCCTGGCTTCCCGAATCTACTCCGACCATTACAGGGTTTTGCATAATTCCGTGAACATTTCCCGTTTTTATTTTTTGGGCGCGATCACCGGTCCGACATCCGTGCCGTGTCGGCTGGCCAGAAGATCGAAGCTCGCCACACTACCATCCCCTACTCCGAGGCCTCTTATTTTTGTATATACCATGGTATTTAGACTAAATCACAAAAGTTACTTTTTTCTCAAGGCATTATCACTCATCCAAGAAGCAGACATTCTTAAACTTGAGCAAAGGAACAGACAGAACAGTTCATTTTTGGCACCCATCCATGGGGAGATGTTCACGGGTAGTAGATGCTCATTCTGAACGCTATAAGTGGCATATTTCATGAACGAACAGTGCAAACATTTGAGCTGAGCTTGATTCGCCGAGACGGCACGGAGGTCGGACCGGTGATCGCGCCCAAAAAATAAAACGGGAAATGTTCACGGAATTATGCAAAAGGCTGTACTCAGTGTCAGGATCAATCAGCTTATCAACATATTACTATTATCCATCGACAATGTACTACAGGTCCTAAAGGACTGTCGCAGCCACCGGTCTATGCGAAAACCTCCCAACAAGTACACATGGCCTCTCTCTCTCTCTTCATGTGTCCGATCTGGCACACGAATCAACAACGTTGTTGCAGCCTGGAGGCCAGAGTGAAAAGTCGTGGTCTTTAGACAGGACCACCCGTCAAGGGATGTCCGTCCCCGTCCGGCACCCGTGTTAAACGCTCTCTATTCACGCGCCGGCCACGGGAGATCTCGACTGCACGCCGAGTGTGGGGATTGGACGCGGGCGTCTGTTCCGCTGATGGGGAACCGTGTATTAATGAGGATCTCTCAAGAAGGGGCAAGGAACGTGTCCACAAGGCAACATCATCCCTCCAGCCCGATTCAGATGCCAACGGTAGTCCGGTCAAGAGATGAGATGAGAATCACAAATCATGATAGTGATTCAAGTTCAAGGCCGGATAGACACGATAGGAAATACTTGTGTGCTTACAGGGAAAACGTAGGCGTTTAACAGGATTAGCGGATCGGGAGAGATAGAATCCGGGGTACTTAAGGTATGCATGCACCCCACGAAACTCGTAAACGAAGGACGACGATCGCGTGCAGACGCGACGCTTAAGCGAGGTTCCTCCCTGTTAGCGTCAGACTACCACCCCGTGGATTAAACAAACGGCGTACGGGCGTAGGCGTGTTGCACTAATAATCGTCCTCATGTTTGAACGCCGCTGAGCGAAGTGCTACCTCGGGGAAGTCACCGTCGGGAGCGCGTGACGATTCCAAAGATTTTAGACCCATAGACCTTTCACAGAATACATTAAACAGAGTTCGAGAACGCGCAACCACAAATCCGGGCTGAGTCACGGCGCTAAAGACCTTTACACTTACGTCCAAAGACATAACCACCGAGCTTGTCAATCATCAAGATATTTGAAGCGCTAGGCCGCACGCAGCCCAGGAATTGACGACTATAGTCAGCGGCTGACAGAAATAACGAAAACAGCGAGGGAATAGCTTAAGAAGTGATGTTGAATATTGATATACCGTCCGGGCAACGCGAATGTGCGATATGAGGATGGGAAGTGCGTTCAACACGATGCGCGGAGGCAGTGCCACTGGGAACTCAATCATTAGTCAGCATGCCGTGCGGCATCGGCATTTTCCGGCAGTCCGTTCATGCGCTCTTCGTGGACCATCAACCAGTTGCCTTCCTGCCATTTCGGATGTTCTGGACTGGACCTGTTCAACGTCGGGCCAGCAACGCGCCGCAGACGGTATATTTTCGTGTCATGAATGACTTGTCAACACAATTTTCCGTTGCACTCTCGGTCCGACGTCTCGCGTCGCGTGTTATCGAGGGCCTGGACCGCCGCCCTTGTGATATCTGGCGCCTACGGCCCGCCCTCTACTCAATAGACGTCCGTGTGACTTATTGAACGCGTTTCTGCAAGACGTACGTCTTCCAACTCCAATTGCCATTTTACCTCTCTCAACATTTCCTCACATTCAGTTTCTCGACATCCTGCCAAACGCGCGATTAACGCGAATCGTTCTTCGCTTCCCTGCCTTCGTCTCTTACTATACAGTACGCGAGCTTCTTCTGCAGAAGAAGCTCTCATTCATTCATAGTTCAGTGCCTTGACATAACTGACAATGCCGCTATCTAGATACTACTAGGTATATAACCGGTACAACTAGGATTGCCGTCGCCTTTGTACGCTCCCGATGCCCATCGCCTTTGTATTGTCCGTTCAGCTTTGCATCTCACGCTGCCTTGCCGGAACTTTGGCTGGCCCAAAGTGTCCAGGTCCGCATTCGTACGTGACATCTGGAATTGTCGTAAAACGAGCGTCTGACGAGGACATGCGCACCAGGAAACGACGCACCACCTGATGGACCAGTACTACAGCTGGACCACATGGGGGCCCCGTCTGGACTGATGTTGTATGTCTGTTTCGTAAACGGTTCCGTAGATGACGCGTTTGCGATTGGCAGAACGCGTTCGAGACGGTGCACATGCTTATGCTGCAGGACGGCCGTACGGACTGGACGATGTGGACGGAACGCGCTTACCACGTCTGCCGATTCGCAGAAATTCAATTGATGACGCTGGCGTGAGCTATTCTTGAGTCTGACGTTGCTGTATGCTTATTTTATCTTCTTTCAGTGGGTCATCCTTGACTAAAGCCGACTACAAGATTTTCCGCGGTGAATATTGCGTGGAGGACTTCTTGACCAGTGCGGGAGAGCTCTACGACAAAGTGTCGGAGAACTGGGATGATACGTGGTAAGTTGATATCAGGTGTCCTCAACGTAAATGCATACTGACAGACTCTCAGTCTGGTGGACAACGGAACACGGATATCACTAATCAGCTCTTCTTGACTGCCGCCAAGGTGTGTAAGTAATGTTACTAAACGAAGGCTGACATTATCGGATCACTTAGGTTACTTGAGGTTCGGAAACAAAACCTATCTTGAGAACGCAAAGGTGTGCGGCGGTCCTAAAATATGCTATAGTGACCTACTTTTTCTTCGCAGACGTGGGCATGGTGTAAGCGACATTGGTCGCGTGACGAAATCATCTTCCAGGAATAGCGGAAGCCTCTGGAATGCGCAACTCGGACGGCCTCTTCAACGACGGACTTGAGACTTAACAACAACGGACAGACGACCTGGACATACAATCAGGTATCCAGAACGCCCATCATCACGGATCCAGTCCCGTCGTGAAGGGTGTGATCGCATCTGGTTTAGCGGCGTTGTAGGTCGCCACTGGGAACGAAACTCTTCTGTCTGAAGCCGAAAATACATTGGACGCCGCCATGCGCAATAAGACCATTAACGGTATTCATGCCGGATCCTGCGACAGCGCAGTGCCGACTGATTCTCCCTGCGACATTGATCAGGTAAACTACTATCAAGTCTGCACGTTTGTAGCTGATTGCATGAGCAAACGTTCAAGATACATCATACTACATGAATCCGTTTCCGAGATGCGGGATGCTTACTTCAGTTAGACGAAACATCTCGCATACTACCTGATGCTCACGGATGACAAAAGCAAGATGGGCCTTTCTTGCGCGTGCGAGCGATGCTGTTATTAAGTATGCGACCAACGCGACGAATGACATCAGTAACCTGTGGTATGCCGAGGACGAGGTGACTTAATTGTTGGTTTCATTCATAGTTTCAGTATTAACGCCTAACGTTGCAGGGCGGAGCGATTTACAATGTGAAGAATCTCCCAAGTGGGATAATGGCGCACGTTGCGGCAGCTCAGTACGGTGGCTGCGAGGTTTACTAAATCCAAGCCATCCCTAATAAATCTTAGTCCAGTCCCGGTGCAACACGAACAGCGTCGCGGAGTGCGAATCACATCGGCCATACGTCCGCCCTGCCCCGGCGAATATCATCCCAATACGTTCTATAATCCTTGGGATGATGGTAATACGGCTTCACCGATACTCGCAGGTCATCCAGTAATGCACTTTCCGCGGATGCTTTGATCGCGTTCTCCAGGCCTCTGTCGCCTGAGATGATGACGAGAGACTCCAGCTCCACACATTGCGCGAGGATCTCGTTGAGAATGGCGAGGAGGAAGAGGTGCCGATCGCACGTGAGCTCCCCGATGGAGAGATGCGTCAGGTGCGGTAACGCAAAGACTGCGGCCAGATCGGTGAAGGGGGTGGGGTCGACGATGTCGAGGTGGGTTAGGCTTGAGCGTTGCTTCGAGACGAGATCTGTGCCGGCGATGGACAGCCTTTGGATGGTGTCCAGTGGGAGGTGCGGCCAGTCGACTGTGGGAGCGCGAGACCAGTAGACGAGGGATGAAACGCCCGTGCAGAGTGATATGATGCGTTGGGCATGTTCGTCACTGACGAAGCTGGTGGTAGAGGTTCTTCACATGTGTGGCGAAGAAGGTGGGCGGCTTTTCTCCTAGTGTGCGGATGAAGAGCGCTGAGTCCTTTACAGAGTCGAGGACTACCGTGCCGTACAAGACGTGTTCCATCCTGTGTTGGTTAAAAGGAGTACTTGTGTGAGGAGATATGAATCGTGCACGAACCATGCCCGTACTTTCCGAGACACAGTGGCCAGCTTTACGGCCTGTCCCGGGAAGGAAAACGCTGCCTCCTCGAAGATGTGCCTCTCCAGCTCCGGAGGAAAGTCGAAGCTGGCGACGGAACCATTCATGGTAGGAGGCAGGTTTTGATCGCTGGGTAAGAATAGACTTACAAACATGGCTATTTTAGGCGCTCGTACTTGAGCTATCCTCATTGTGTTCTCGGCTACGATATTTCCGTTGGACGTTCTGCGAGAGTCTCAATCATGCCAGGCTTCGCTGTGCTCAATGGCATCGCCACACTTGTGGCATAGACTCGAAAACTCGGCTTTTTTGGTACTGGTTCGAGTCTCCTTGTGGCATGAACCATTCAGCTTAATGAAACTAGCGCAAATTGGCCCGTATGCTTGTATCGAGGGCGGAACGTCAGCCCGGTCTGTCATTTGATGTCCTAATAGGAACCGGCCGCGGTAAAATATACGGGTACTCGCACTCGTTAATGAGTCTGACCGTTGACGCCACTGTTCCCCGAGAGAAAACGATCAAACTTAAAGGCTTAAGCGAAGATTTCCAGGTGATTCGCGTTCCTTTTGATGAATTCGTACTCGTCTTTTTGATGTTGGTTCCTCGACAGAATAGTAGCTGTGCGCCGTCGGTGACCAAAAAGTTATTTGTGTATAGGGAGACTGCGCTAGAGTCGACGTAAATCCTCGACTATAAGCGGATCCCCTTTAAGCCGACATGCGCAGCGTCCAGTCCGAGTGCGACTACTAGCGAAGGGAAACACTGGAAGGCCAAGCGGTGCATGATCTACTTTGATTTGCACTGGGCACAAAATAAGCCCGGTTAGTAAGGACGTTAGGGATGGAACTTTGAAGTTGAGCGCAGCGTCAGGGATCAAAGTCAACCCCGTCGGACCCCGAGCCATGCGCTCGCTCCTCCTCATGCTGTTGACGCTCTTTCACTGTTCCAGGGAAAAGCCAAGGGATCCACCGGGCGTCGTGTGGGGGGCCGACTACAGCCGTCTCGCTTCTCAACACTGGAATCGCATTCGCCCTGGCTTAGGCATCCCTTCCGAAGAGGAAGATCATATCTTTGGATGCGCTCCCGTCAGATCTGAGATCGGCGCCCACAAACCCCTGATTCACGCCGCGACTCGCATTTAAATTAGCGCCTGTACGCATGCGCAGTTTCGCAGTCGCGCGTCTCTTTCCAGTTAACTACCATCCCCTCTTCCTTGTCAACCAACACAATCCCCTGCTCTGCTCGAAACTCCTTCATCCATGGCAGACAAAACTGGAGTTCCTGTTTTGCCAAGCATTCAAGACATGTTTCCTGGTACGTGGGTTATCCGCTCGCTCCGCCATCGTCAGCTCATGAAAGCGCAGACCATCTGTTACGGTTGCCGCTACAAGGCTCATCCACTCGTCCTTCCTGCTATCCATCGAATGGCTACCATGACTGCCACTGCTCGCATTCATCCTCCAGCTCAAGACCGCGCCCTCCTCCTCCCTTTCAGATCGGACACCCATATCCATCTGTCAACCGCAGTATAAAGTCGGGCAGTTCTAGATCCTCGTCGTGTTCGGACGGCGAAGACGACGAAGTCACGCCAGGCGACGAACGAAAGCATACCTGCAAGCTCTGCGCGAAGAAGTTCAATCGCCCTAGCAGTCTTCGCATTCACATGAACACACATACAGGCGCAACGCGTACGTGCACCTTCTATTCAGAGAGTTATTCACTGACGTGTCGCACAGCCTTCAGATGTCCGTTCCCAGGATGTGGGCGTTCATTCAATGTCAACTCCAATATGAGACGGCATTTCAGAAATCATCGCAGCGCTCATCCACCGGAAGCGCTGTATCAGGACCCCTTAGGAGAGCGCTATACAGGCGTCGATTTATTTACACCTCATCCTGATCCTGGGCGCGCACAACTCTATTCCCCACCCCCTTCCCATGTTCTAGAACCATACCCGAGCGCACACGATCGTTATTTACAGCGTCCCGGATGGCGAAGAGCTACATGGGATGCGAGAAATGCTGAAACGCGCCAGCTCACGTAGGAATGCCATGTAGTCCAAACAATAATAACTTGCTCGCTGCTATAAACAGATTCCACAGCGCGTTCAAGGGGGCCCAACGGTGTTCACAGGAGGCTCAAGATAATTTCGAGAAGCATAGTAGGCAGGCAATGTCTGAAACCAGCAAGTCAGTGTATCTTCTCAGAACAGCCGAGCAAGTCCATGCGAATCGTCATCTTCAGGTCCTCGAAATTTGCGCCCATATCTATACGGGGACGCTGTCCCTATACGCTGCTGCCCGAGGTGACCTTGCGAAGTGCTCCATGTAAGCCGCGCGGTATTCTGTTACAGACTCCCCATCGCCTTTCGCCCGCGAAGCGCGGCGTGGTTAAGTCGGAAGTGACTTTTTGCGTCTGCATTGGTTCTAGTCTAGAGTGTCCAGTAGGAGTCGCGCCCTGGATAGATGTGCGTGTATGGCGCGTCGAGGTCGGCCGTAGAGTGAGATGATGATTGTTAGACTGATGCGTAATCGCCTGATAGCTCCAGTTACCGTCTTGTGAAACTGTGGCGAGGGTTTCTGTAGATGGCAAGGGGGAACGAACGGATGCACAAGACCTAAGTTCATGGAGATTCCTGCTTGGCAGCTCATGGCATCAGAAACATGAGAACGTAGAGTGTCGAGCTCAATAGGAGCACGCTCAGATTGAACTCGTTCGGGAAAGTACGGGGAGGCGTTTGAGAAAGAACCAGTAAGCGTCCAGTCCGTTCGATTGCCTGAGGCTGCGTATGTCTGATACTCTTCGAACTCATAAACAATCTTGAAGGAGCACAGAACGCAGGCGGAAATAGCGCCTCAAGTAATGTAAGTACTAAACGAAACGAAACTAGTCAAAGGAGACTATTTTGTTGTACGGAACTCTCAAGTCGTTTGGGGGTATTTCACCCAACACAGCCTGCACCTCTGAAAGTTGCTCTGCAGCATTTAGGTCATCACCCATCTGCGCTAGCAAGCTCTGGACTCTCTCGTTGTCGCACTTCAACTCGATGTCATCCTATTGTTACCAGATAATGCGGAAATACTCACCGTGAGTCGCCGCAAGTATAGTCCAAATTGCCAAACATCCAGCTCGAATGCATTATACTCTAGTCCCTCTAGGATGAAATTGGGTACCGGTCGTGAGTACGACTCCACTGGAATATTTGGAAATGGCAGCCCATAACATATGCATTCTTTCAGCGCGGTCGTAGGAGGAAACGCAATTGCAGTCTCAAAATCGAAAAGCCAAACTCTAGGGTGTGCCGCCAAAGGACGTCGCGTTTCGGAGAGGGAGTCGGGGCATCCACTCGACCATGAAGTTGTTTACAAATGCATCCTTGAGCAAAGGTGAGGAAACAAACAACGATTTACTTACTTGTGAAACGCACACGGTGACCGACTCTCTTCTCATGCAAAAACATTAAGGCCTTGAATAAGCTTTAGGACGATGATTTTATTTGGATTACAATGACTCACCTCAAGCGCCTGGACCACAAGGTAGAGTAAATCCCCTAGTGAGCAATGCTCTGATAATGTATAGTCACGGACGACATCACTCATACAAATTGGACTGCCCATAGGGAACACGCCAATAGTAAGGTTGTCGACCTGAATCTCCCTGAGGAGCGGGAGGATGTGGTTTTCCGCCTCGAATATGGACAATCCTGATAAAGCCTGACGCAGCGCGAACAGTCCATTCTGGCCATCAGTCCCTACGACAAGAACTTTGCAAACGAAATCTGCACCGCTCTTACAGCGAACGGCCCGTAGGAGGGGCGTCTAGATGTGTATCAACATCAGGCGGGCGATGATATTCTGCCACCGCGTACCGTGTACTGCCAAGTTGTAATATTGAAACGCTCAAAACCTGTCATAGAGCACAAACGACCACTTCGCATGTATCCATTGTCCAGCACCTTGTCCGGCCGAGCGAGTTGCACAAGACCTTTGTATTGCCAAGATTCAAGACCATTTTTATGCAGGACGGCGCCAAGTTTAAACCACAATAATTCTGCCGAATCATCGGCGCAGCGCCATTCCGAGATGGTACGAGGCCACTAGAAAAGTTTGTTACACATATTCTTGACATCTATGGGGAACCGCACTTTGAAGCGGTGGCGCCAGATGTTCAGGAGCCCAGTGACCCTTTCCAGCAGCGCTCGAAGAACGAACATGACAGTCATTGTTGAACAAGTGACATATAGTAAGATGTAGCGCACGAAGCGGGGAAGCTTTCACTAAGCTTTCCCACGGCTCAGTTAGTAACCGTGGCCATGGTATTGTCCATGAGTTACTGGAAGGCCGCATAATTGTAGAAGCCCTATAGATTACGATCTTTTAACGTTCAACGTTTAACAGACACTACTATTTGCTGAAAGGAGCAGAACTGGGATCGGCGAACCGGCAATGGCGGCGAACCGTATGGCGAACGTCCTAATCAGGTAATCTCGCGCCCCTGTTGGATATCTCCCACTGGAAAGGTGGCGTAGAGCACCGCGACAGGCACGTTACTTGAGCAGTCCAAATGCATTACATGGACCTCCTTTATGGTTGCCAACCATAGGGTGGATAATCCGGCATGAATCGCCTTTCATATCTTCTGGCAGCCTATGTGTGTTGACTGAGGACGTGTGTTCGGGATGGCGGAGACGGCGAAGGGCCATCCAAGGTGTATCCCCAAGGCTCTGGCTTCCTGCTGTGAATATTCGAGCATCGTTTGTCATTTCCTTAGCGTTCCGTCGTGTCAGGCAAGTCGGGGCCCCTAATGATAGATTGTTGACTTGAAGGTCAATTATAGCAAGCCGTTCTGCTCATTATACTAGCTTGCAAAAGAATTGAATATGCTTATGACACTGCACACTGAGCAGGACACTGTGGAGAAGGGAGAAGAGCAGTTATCTGGAGTTCGCCGGCAGGTTCGCCGTTCGCCGTTCGCCAATCACAGTTCTGCTCCGTCCTCACTATTTGCGCTTTTGACTTGTGCAACGGTTCCACGGTTCTACGAAATGCGTCCGATCGGCATCCGGACCGATATCCGGTGTACAAATACCGGCATCCCGGCTTCATTCAACTTGCCTTGAGGCTCTCTTCATTGTTCTCAATCTGCCATTGTGCTCTTTGTGTCGTATACGAGATGGATAATAAGATTGGCCTATCCCTTATCCTCTCTTTTGGTCCTTTGTCTTGCGTCACCGGCACCCGAGCCGCGTATAAAAGATTCTAAACTGAGCGACGGAAAGCAGCTCCTCTTTTAGCTTTCCTTCGTCCTCAATCCGAGACACGTTCTTTGTCTACACCACCCTCCTCCTCACGAATCTTATCCTACGATGCGCTTCTCTATCCTTGTCCTTCTTGCGTCTGCTGTTAGCGGAATGTCCCTCTATCCGCGCCAGTCTCTACCTGGTATGTCCTCCTTCCCGTTCCAGTCCCCGGTATCTAATCTGACCGATAACATGTAGACTGCGCCGTGACTTGCATTCAGAACGCAGCCGCTTCTTCTTCGGAATGCTCATCGACCGACCAAACATGCCTCTGCAAGTCCTCCGCCTTCGTTTCCACCGCGGCCGCGTGTTTCCAATCCGCGTGTAGCGCGGCTGATCAAAACACGGCGGTACAGGTTGCAGAGGCGCTTTGCAAGAGTGTCGTATGTCTTTTCTTGAGGTATCCGAAATGAATAGTACTGATCCTCCCTGTAGGGTGTTACAGTGGATGCATCTCTTTATGCATCGTCGGGAAGCGCTACTGCGACGAGCGAGTGCGTATTGTTTTCGTTTATCATCGTTCTTCCTGACTTTGGTTGTAGTGCTTCTACTTCGACAGCCTCTGCCTCTGATTCTGGCACGTCAGACGCCGCCACGGATGGAGCTTCCACCTTCTCTCTATCATTGATGCCGCTCGCCCTCGTCGGTGTAGTAATGGCCATTGTCATGTGATCCTTTCATGCACATTTCACGCTATCCATCGGTACTATTTGCATGTCCTGCTACGATCGTCTTCGACTTTTCATTGTATATCTTTATGCGACCGGGTTGTCGCTTTTCGGGTTTCGGTTAACGAGTTTGCATACGTTTTCACGAATGATGATTCACATTTATATCACTAAACACATGTTGAATGAGCCTAGTTTCTGTTTGAAGAACCTTTGTTGAATGGTGGGTGCTCTCTGTAGTGGTCAACATGTCACGCAAACCCGGACCCTTGCTACCATCATCGTGCTCTTGCCCGAAGCCCCGCCCGTGTTGCTAATCGTGGAAACCCGCAACTCGGTATGCAGTTTCACTCCCACGTCCGCTCGCGCCCTCCTTTCAGCTCATGCTTCGCCGCTGGCCAACAATACCATCTACTCGTTGTATTGCGCTAGACTTTCTACTTCACATCTAATTTTCCACCCGCCTGCGCTATTCAACATTTCTCACCACATATGTCGTTCGATGGAGACAGCTCCTAATCACAGTTCCGAACTACATCGCCAAATGCTGACAGCCCCGACGACGACTGGCGCAATGATACAGTGTATGACGAAGATAACGAAGAGGATGTTACTAGCGATGATGAAGGTAATCTTCATTCTTACCTCATGTGTCAAGACAACTCATGTGCTGAATGCAGAGCCTATCAAGAGCCTATCGTCATACCCACAAAGCGGAAACGTGGACGACCGCGAAACCATCCCGAAAATAAGGCGTTGACGACTGTCAAGCGCCCGCGTGGACGACCTCGCAAAGATCAAAGCCTGCGAGCAGAGACCTCGGCGCCAAAGAGCCAAGGGGGCGCCCACGTGAGGAAGCGAAGATCGCGCCCCCAAACGACGAACAAGACACGTCGGACGAGGAGAGAAAGCTGCCAGTAGACTCGGCAAATGAGTATCCAACAGTGTGCATTTGAACAATAATTACTACTTGATCAGTACCTGGTTTGTTAATGAGATGGCGCCACTACACATAAGTGAGAATAGCGCACCAAATGCTTAATGTACAGAAGGTAGACGCGAGTAGGACGAGCACAGCGGCGACGGCCGCTGCTCCCTTCTGTCTGCCGGCGCACATACCGAGTCCAACCACAGCTAGCATGTAATGGTCAGTCGGTTCATGATCCAGAATCGCGAAAGAACGACGCACCACGTCCCACCACTGTATGGGGGTTTCCAGCATGTACTGGGTCCTGCTACACGTTCAGGGTGGAGGAGATGCCACTCATTGTTTTAGAGCCTGGCAAATGAATCGGTGGTTGAGAAACGTGTCAACCATATTCTCGCGCCGTGCTGGGGAATGCTGGGATCGACGCTCCTCCTGATTCGGCCTCAAAACGCGTGTTGGCAAGGCGCTCGAGGAAAGCAACGCGGCGAGAGTTGTATGCGCAGTGAGCGACGCGACGGAATAGAAACCGAGTGATGGAGGATTGATCGAGAAAAGCGGACCTGCCCCGTTTGGGCGTCGCGGGAATATTTTGCTATCTTTGGAGTTCAAACTCGACGGTACTGAACACAGGCAAAACACAGGCATAGGAATCGAGTCCGGCTTCATTCAACTCTCTCTTCATTGTTCTCAATCTGCCATTGTTGTCGTATCGTATACGAGATATCCTCTCTTTTGGTCCTTTGTCTTGCGTCATTGGCACCCGAGCTGCGTATAAAAGTTTTTAAACTGAGCGATGTTCCTCTTTTAGCTTTCCTTCCGTCCTCAATCCGAGACACGTTCTTTGTCTACGCCTCCTCCGATCTCATCCATACGATGCACTTCTCTATCCTTGTCCTTATTGAGTTTGCTGTTAGCGGAATGTCCCTCTATCCGCGCCAGTCTCTCTACCTGGTGTGTCCTCCCTTCCTGTTTTAGTCCCCATTAGCCAATCTGACCGATATAATGTAGACTGCGCCATTCCTTGCATTGTGAACGCAGCGCTTTCTTCGGATGCTCATCGACCAACCAAACATGCCTCTGCAAGTCCACGCGTTTCGTTTCCACTGCGGCCGCGTGTTTCCAATCCGCGTGTAGCCCGGCTGATCAAAACACGGCGGTACAGGTTGCAGAGGCGCTTTGCAAGAGTGTCGTATGTTTTTTTCTGAGGTATCCGAAATGAATAGTACTGATCCTACCTGTAGGGTGTTACAGTGGATACATCTCTTTATACATCGTCGGGAAGCGCTACTGCGACGAGCGAGTGCGTATTGTTTTCGTTTATCATCGTTCTTCCTGACTTTGGTTGTAGTGCTTCTACTTTGACAGCCTCTGCCTCTGATTCCACGGCGCTTTCACCTTCTCTCTATCATTGATGCCGCCTCGTCGGTGTAGTAATGGCCATTGTCATGTGATCCTTTTCATGCACATTTCACGCTATCCATCGTATTTGCATGTCCTGCTACGATCGTCTTCGACTTTTCATTGTATATCTCCATGCGACTGGGTTGTCGCTTTTTCGGCTTTCGGTTAACGAGTTTGCATACGTTTTTCAAGAATGATGATTCACATTTATATCACTAAACACATGTTGAATGAGCCTAGTTTCTGAAAGAACCTTTGTTGAATGGCGGCACCAAGACTGTAGGGGTCACATAACACGTCACGCACACACGGACCGCTTGCTACTTACCATCATCGCGCTCTTGCCCGAAGCCCCGCCCGTGTTGCTAGTCGCACCGTGCTGCTCCTCTGTCCGCAAAATGATTTCTGCCAGGACTACCGGCGAACTACAACGCGAACTGTACGCGAATAGATGTCTAAGTTCGTAATTGTTCGCGAAGTTAGGAAACCCCGCATGGTGAACAGACCATGAGAAGCAAGTAAGAATCCTCCAGGTCTTCATTTTTGCTAATACTTTCTGGGTTCTATGACAGACGTCGATTGACTGTGCGCAGTGCTCTGGCAGGGGATGCTGAGTATGAACCATACCGTTCACATCGATATCCGTCGGGAGGGTATCCGTTCAAGATTTATCGCACGAAGGTTCTCGACTGCTCTCCTGTAGTCAGCCCTAGCACTCATGGAGTCAGCAATTGGTCGGTAATCACCTTCAAAAACGGCTTTTGTCAGCACCAGGTCAGCACACGCCAAGCACACGCGCACAATTTCATAAATTCCCATGCTCAAAAAGTGTCGGTTGCTGGAGAATCGGCCAATACACTATGCGCCCTTGAATTCTCGCGCTTGTAGTGTCTCCGCTCGCTTTGTTGGCACAAGGCGCACCGACTGCAAATATTCTCAACGGCACCGTTAACGGACTGCATTTGGACGAGCTTGAGCAGGACGTTTTTCCTCGGTATACCATTCGCCAAGCCGCCAGTGGACAGCCTGAGGTTGCGGAATCCTCAGGTTTGGGATACGGCGTTCGGTGAAGAGGGATTACGGTTTATGGATGGAGTTGCCCTCAGGTATGGCATGTTTTGTATATTCTCTTACGGCTACTGATTTCCCTCTCACAGGTCGGGCCTTTCGGTGAGTACTCGCGCTTGGCCTGTGTTCAAAAGCTTTAACGGAACGTGCAGCGGTTGGGACTGCCGCAGTGGAATACCAATCAGAGGATTGTTTGACACTTAATATCGTTCGTCCGGACTCGGATCATAGCGATCTTCCTGTTCTAGGTGCACTTTTTCCATTTATTTGCGATGTTCTGCTGACTATGATCCAGTATGGCTCTACGGAGGAGGCTATATTGCTGGAACATCGTCTTCACCGGTCTATAATCTCTCGTATATTGTTCAAGAGTTCGTTCAAATAGATGAACCCATCATTGCGGTGTCTTTAAATTACCGGTACACGTCCCGTCGGTTGGGGATTCCGTGCAATTGTGATTTACTTTGATTGCTAGATTGGCAGCCTTTGGCTTTCTCGCCTCGGAGGAGATCGTCCAATCTGGGAATGCTAATCTTGGCTTGAAGGACCAACGCCTGGCTCTGCGCTGGATTCAAGAGAACATCGCATCGTTCGGTGGAGGTTAGCAAGCACTGAGCTTGTCTTGAATACTGCATGCTTACCCTTCATCAGACCCAAACAAAGTGACCATCTGGGGCGAATCCGCAGGGTCTGTCAGTGTCATCGCGCAAGTTCTTGCCTATGGCGGTAAAGACGGCGAAACGGGCCTGTTCAGAGGTGCCATACAAGAGAGTGGGACGATGGTCGGGTGTAAGTTGACCGTATAGTTACAAACTTGACCTCGCTTACCTGGTGTTTGTAGACGATTTCGAACATCTACAAGCGTCATACGACGACATCGTCAACCAAACAGGCTGTGCTTCGTCTGTCGACACATTGGACTGCCTCAGATCCGTGCCATATGACGTTCTGTTCGCTGTATCTAAACCACACGCGACAGACGTCTTTGCCTTTCGATTATCGACGACGACTTCCTCCCCGATTCTCCCACCAAACTTTTCGAATCGGGACGTTATGATAAGAGTGTTACTGGACTGCTTGGCGTTAATACGGTATAGTTTATTTGCTTGACCCAGGACTGATCATGCTCTGACTGTAAGCCTACCGGTAGGATGAAGGCACTGTGACTGTCATCGGATGGAATGGGATCGACACGGATGAGCAATTCTTTGCGTTGCTTACTAGTAAATCCCTTTTTCTGACGCTGTCTTCTGCTAATCAGCCTCCACGACAGACCCGACAGCCAATGGACTCCTTCACATCAGCGCTGACAGTGCAACCAAGGTACTCGAATTGTACCCGAATGACCCTAGCCTGGGCTGTCCGTACGGGACTGGAGACGGCGGCGTCAACTTCACCAAGCATGGACTGCAATACAAGCGGTCTGCGAGTCTTGCTGGAGATATAGTCATGCATGCACCGAGGAGGCACCAGTGCGAAGTGATGACGAACTGGTCGCAGACTGCCTATTCGTACAGAGTGAGTCTCCAAGTTTCGAGCTAGGAACAAGAGTGTTTAATCCGCCTACAACAGTTCAATACTCGCCCAGAGCGCATTCCGTTTGCACTCACGGGTGACATTTTGATAGCCGTGACTCATTATGACGAGGTATGGGCTCGCAGTTGTGTAGCGTCTACATGCTGACGATCGTCGAGATACCATTCGTCTTTGGCAATCCCGCGAACCTTACGGATATATATGAGGTCTACTTGGGCACTGATCCAGCAGTGTTGACGGTCTCTAAAAGCATTATGGGAGCTTGGATATCATTCGCACGCCATGTACGCTTTACGCAGACCTTGTCTTTTCCACTCTTGAACTCATCATAACCTGTAGCTCAACCCAAATCACGTTCCAAGTGACCTGCCGTATTGGCCCTCATATGCAGAGAGCGCTTCGAATATGGTGTTTGATGCTAAAGGATCCTTTGTTGAGCCGGATGATTACAGGAAGGACGGGATAGCATTCATCAATGCACGACAGGAAGAGTTTCTTCCGGGACCGTACATCAGGAAAACAGAGGTTTGGTCTTTCCGATCTTGGCGAGGTCTTTTTCGGTCTTGGTCTTGCCGCTGGAGTCTTTTCGAGTCTTTGTCTTTCGGGTTGGGTCTTTCCGGTCTTCTTTTTGGTCTTGGTCTTTCATGGCATGTAGTCATATATTTTGTAACTTACATCCCCTTGAATGCTCTAGATTTGAACACGATTACAAATGAGTCCCCAGGAGCATATAGCATCGATCTACGAAGTCTTGCATATGGGGGTAAAGACGGCGAAATGCGAGGTGCGATGTATGAGAGCGGGACCGTAGTTGGCCTTCGAAGCCGACTCTCTGCTCCCTGGACCGTTATTCACCACTCTTGCAGACAATGATATATGTTGGACATAGGAAACCTTGTTCGAAGATATTGTCAACCAGACAAGCCCAGCGAGTCCACTTTGAGGAGACCGGTGAACGGGCTACCGACCAAACACAGTCGGAACTTACAGCCAGAATATGGCATGAAGGGCGGGAGGTTTAGCCTGGTGTAGGAGATGATGAGTCTACCTGTAACCTTATTTCGTCCCATACTCTGTTGCCTAATCTCGATATAAGTACTGCACTCGGCCATTCGCCCTGTAGAGCTTGCTGTAGGGAGTCTACCAGGGTGAATCCTGAGTAAGGATTGCGAGGATTCAGAATATTCAGACTCCGCATTACGCACCTCTGACCCGACTTCCATCATCGCTCATACTCGCAACACGCGTTCCCAAGTCTCACGAATCAAGGCGTCTGCATACAACCTGTTTCACCGTGCCGTTTGTATTGTTCACATCAGCGATTCGATCTGTGCGTGTCCCTCTTCCTTTTGTTTGCCTACACCAATATTCCTGTTCAGACGCCGAACGTTCGCGGCTGACGCGTCTCCGTCAGGCTCTTTTTGGAGGTAAATCGTTATCCCTCTTTCTGTTTTACCTTGACACTCAACGCCAACGGGCTTCTTCCCAGTATTCCGTCATGAATACTTCTCTCCCACCCGAGTTCGTGGACATGATTATCCAGCATCTTTCCGGGCACAAAGACGCCCTGCGGAGCTGCGCGCTAGTATCGCGGACCTGGTCGGGGTTCAGTCAACGCGCTCTATTCCGCGACGCCCAGGTGAATCTCGACACCTACAAGAGGATGACCAAACTACTTGACGATCTCATATCCATTCCCCATCTCCAAACACTTGTCCGCGGCTTGGCAATCTACTATCAGGGCCACCTTGTTGATGATGATATTCCGGTACCCGCCTACATGTCTTGCCTCGCATCTGTGCTTTCTCTTCTCCCAAATCTTATGGAAGTCGTGTTGTTCGGAGACGACGACGGCGCAATAGCAGCCATCCGATCTTATCTCGATTTGATCCCAAATGTCGCGCCTCTTGTCGAGCTTGGTATCGACATCTATTCCGCCGAAGCCTTTCAATATGTTTTTTGGGATTTTGGCCGGAACAAATGTTAAGCGAGTCTGTTTGTCTGGTTTCCTTGACCCTCATGAGGTGGACTCGGGAGCGACACGCAAGGGCTTGCACATTCCCTCGCTAGAATGCATTCGCTTCGGGTCTAGAGGAAGAATTCCACAATTGCCTCACGCATCATTTCGACCTCCCCAACCTCAAGCAGTGCGAAATCGTTGCAGAATTCACAGACGAATTAGTACATTGGCAGGACTTACTGCCTCGAGGATTTCCTCCTCTCGAGTTGTTCAAATTAGAACTGTGGGGTGGTATGTAGCAATCGTTAACTAATGTGACACCTGGATCTAATCATAGCTGCAGACTTCCTCGATGATTTCATCACGGATCCAAGGATCTTTGAAGATGTATACCGTCCACTCCCACTTGCCGGTCTGCCATTCCAACATGTACACTTGAGCGTAACTTGCCCCGGAGACGTCGATGACTCATGCACAATCATCGAGTGGTGGTCTTCCACATTTCGTGCCCTCTCCGACTCCAAAGCGACAATTCATTTCACGGAGCTTACATTCGCGGATCTTCCAGATATCGATACTCTTGGATCAGAATGGCGATCCCTTGACGACAGCCTAGCGCATCCGATGTTCAGCGCCATTCGAAACGTCCATTTTGAGAGCAGCAAGACGGGGTTGATCACCGAGGCGGCGTATCCGGACCTCGCAGACCAAATACGGCTTGCCTTGCCTCAACTTGCAAGTCGAGGTGTTCTTTGTTTAGTCTAGTAGCCTTGTTGGGAAGGACAAGGCAGGTTTTGACGGTACTCAGTACAATGGTTATGGACGGTTCAGCTACGTTTCCTAGTAACAGCTAACAAACGATGTACAGTACTGTACATATTGATATATGTGTTTGAAACTTAGTACTGTAGCCAGGCGGACTAGGTGTCCTCGGCGACAACTGCAGTTTTCGGCATTGGTAGGTACTACCTGCCTGACCATGAGAGCTCGAAGTCGAGGATGTAATTCTATTCGAAAGACACAAGCAAGGGTAACTAAAAGCAAGGCATATGGGGTAGGTGGCAAACAACAGAAACAACAGGAGAGCATGGCAATGTAAGCAATAAAGAAAGCATTCATAAGTATCGTATCATAACCCGTCATCACTCCGCCATCAAGGCAGGATCTAAACCCTGGTTCTAGTTAACAACCTGGGCCGTCGCCGCGCCAACATCCTCTTCCTGCCTGTTCACCACTTCAACAACCTTGACCTGCACGGCGCGCGCCGTGACGCGCTTCCTCTTCTTCCGCCTCCCCCTCCGCCTTCGCCTCCTTCTTATGCGCGATCCATTCTCGGAGCAAAGTATCAGAGCACCGGTACCCTAGACGAAATGAAGAACACCTCGACTTGCAAGCCGAGGCAGGACAAGCCGCATTCTGTCTGCGAGGACTGGAGAATACGCTGCGCGCGTGATCAATCCCCTCCGCCAGCTACGTCTTTCAAAGTGAATGTTCCGAACACCGTTAAACATTGTATGCGCTAGACTATTGTCAAACGAATTCCACGCTTCCTCGAGAGTATCGGTGTCCTGGAGATCCGTGAACGTAAACGTAAATGTAAGCTCCGTGAAATGTATTGTCGCTTTGGAGTCTGAGAGGGTACGGAATGTGGAAGACCACCACTCGATGAACCTGCGTGTCTCGTTGAGGGCTCTGGTGTTTACGCTCAAGTGTACGTGTTGGAATGGCAAACCAGCGAGCGGGATTGGACGGAATGCAGCTTCATCAAGCTGGGGAATGATATACCCGAAATCATCGCTGATGCCTTCAGCAATGGTTAGATCCAAGTTTTAGGTGAGCAATTGTTACATACAACTTTTCAGTTCCAATTTGAACAACTCGAGAGGAGGAAATCCTCGAAGCAATATGTCCCGCCACTGTAGTAAATCGTCTAGGACGGCTATGACGATTTCACACACCTTCAGGTTGGGAAGGTCAAAATACTGCATGAGGCAGTTGTGGAATTCCTCCTGTAGACCGGAAACTTCGAGGCGAATGTGTTCTAGCGAGGGAAGGTGCAAGCGCTTGCGTATAGCCCCGAGTCCAGCGTCTGCCTGTCAATGAAACCAGACAAGCTGACTCGCTTAGTGTTCGTTCCTCCCAAAATCTCAAAAAGATGTTGGAAGGTTTCGATGGAATAGACCTCGATATCAAGTTCGACAAGAGGCGCGTTCCTCAGGACATTTGGGATCAAATCGAGATAAGATCGGGTTGCAAGGCCTTCGGCGTCGTCGTCTTCAAACCCGACTGTCATAAGATTTGGGAGAAGAGAAAGCACAGTTGCGAGGCAAGACATGTGGGTGCTTAACAGAATACCATCATCAGAGCGGCGTTCACAGATTGTCAAGCCGCGGATGAGTGTTTGGAGATGGGGAATGGATATGAGATCATCGAGCAGTTTGGCCATCTTCTTGTAGGTGGAGAGATTCACCTGGGCGTTGCGAAATAGAGCGCGTTGACCAAACCCCGACCAGGTCCGCGATACTAGCGCGCAGCGCCGCAGGGCATATGCGTCACTGGAAAGATGCTGGATAATCATGTCCAGGAGTTCGAGTGGCAGAGAAGTGTTTGGCGAAGGCATCTTGGCAGAATACTGGGAAGTAATTTGTGGCGTTGAGCGTGATGGATATAAAGAGGGATAATGATTTACTTTCAAAAAGATCCTGATGGAGACGCGTCAGCCGCGAACGTTCGGCGTCTGAACAGGAATATTGGTGTAAGCCAAGAGACTAGAAAGAGGGACACGCCGCGGCGGCACAGATCGAACTGCTGATACAAACAGCGCTCTGTGAAACAACTTGTATGCAGCTATATTTCCGCGTAGTGTCGGGACGGGTGAAACCTGCTAGCCAGTTGAGACTTAAAAACGCGTTGATGGAAGTCGAGTCAAAGGTGCTGTAGGCCGGCGGCGGGATCAACGCGGAGTCTGAATCCTCATCATCGTGCCCTTCATCTTGCCTTCATCATCATTCTTCAACTTTTCTTGTATGACTGCCCAGTGCCGGCGCATTACAGCATGAATACCCAACGTCTGCGGAAAGAATGAATCCCAATCTGGACGGCGCGGTTGAACTAGTAAAACGTTTCTTGATTCGCGTTTCTGACGCGCCAACATAGCAGACGCAGTAGGGCCACGTAAAGAGACGTATCCAAGCGGTGTCAAGTACGTGGTTGACTTACTTTCTATGCAACCCCCATTGACCAGCTCCAGATACCCTGCGAGCGCAACGACTTTCCCGCCAGCGCCTGGATGCAGACGTGAACATTTCTGCCATCGCGATGATTGCCGCGTTCGACGACGAGGCGCTTCACAGACGACAAGGAGAAAGAGATGAGGATATAGCGGCCGTTTTCGCAGAGCCTGTGCCCGGGGATACAGCTTATACCGATCGACAAGGCCGTAATTGTGCTGCTTTATGTGAGTTGGTTTCCTGTTTGCACATCCCGAAGCTAATGTTGCCTTTCAATGCCTAGTAAATGTGCATGCCGTGCCAGCCCGGTCTGTGAGGCGGTACGTGAACGCGCCAGTGGACGATGTCAGCCACCTACTCTCATCAATGGTTATCTTTACACCCCATTCTCCTCTGAAGCGACGCGTCCATTCTTCGAAAGGCAGCTCAAATGCTCTGGATCACCATCCTCAAATTTGTACTGCGACTTTTAGCGCTTCCCCATCATCGCTTTGGTTCCGGACCCGCCATGCAATATCTCATCTCGTGCAGACACAACCTCCATTACCCCGCGCCACGATCCAGCATACAAGAGATACCAGATGTGGCGTGTGGTTCTTATCCTGAAGCCCCCGAACCACGGTGATCGTTATATTACCGCGTCTCGCTTTACTCTCCATCCTTGTCTTGCCGTTGATGCGGCGCTGTGGCGAACGTACTAGCACTGCCGATTGGATACCGCTGTTCTGTGGTCGTTATAATGACTTCCAGATTCGCGTACACCGTGCGATTTGTGACCTGAACTATCGGTACGTTCACCTTTATTCCTGAATCCTCCCGCGACTCATGTTTTCTGACAGGTTGGCGACCTTTGAGTTCCTCGCATCGGGGGAAATTGTCGAAGCCGGGAACGACAATCTTGCATTGAAAGATCTCAGCATCTGGCACTACACTGAATTCGCATCGTTTACCGGAGTTCGTGAACTTGTATCGGATATAGTCTTACTCCTCGAATAATACTCCAGATTCTAACACAGTCACGATCCGGGACAACAGCATACAGCGTCGCCCACCAAAGCCTCACGTACAACGGTCAAAGTGGAGCAATGGGATTATTTAGAGGTGGTATGCAAGCTTCGTACGATGACATTGTCAGGCCGTACGTCGTCCGTTATTACGAATGATGGCATGTACGCTGCTGGCGAGGTGTACGCTTGGAGATACAGCTTGATGGAGACCTCATTCCCGATTCCCCAAGCCAGAATGGACAGTTTGATAGGAGCGTCACTGGATGATCCATATGGCCTCTTTGACGGGGTCTTTTCTGTGGTTCTGACTACAACCCTGCGACTTTCTTTGGTTGGGAAAGATTGATATGGATGAGCAGTTCTCCACCTTGCTTACTAGTAAATCCTTTCCTCTGAGGCTGCCTTCTTCTGCTGATCCGCGCATCAATAGATTCGACTATGAATGAGTGAGCTACGTATGTGTCGCCACCAGAAGATTTGACGCCGCAAGTTGAGATAGCGAACACTGCCAATAAGATAGGCGCCATCCAGATCCAGCCACATCACGTGACCAAAACGTGACAGCGCCTTCCCGCCCATAACCCGCTATGACGGCGGGATATCGGGATAAACTACAACCCAGAAAAGGTTCAGACAGGTCATTACTTGCATGTTTGGGTTTTATATTGTTCATAAATATCTTGAATAAAAAGTTTTATAGTAATTTTTCCAAAAGTGCTTAGAATGCTATGTTGAGTTCCCCACTGAAACTTGAAAATTTAGTCAGAAAATTTTCGCGCAGTGTGGCGCAGCATTATCGAGTCACGTGTCTGCATCGCGGGGGCCTCATGTAGGCCTCGTGTGAGGGTACATAACGTGTAATGCCCTACTGAGTCATCCCCGGCGTCCAGTGTCACTCCATACAGCATGCCGAAGACCAAGAAGAGCAAGAGAGCACAAAACCTTGGCCACTACTGTAGTGTTACGACCCCATGTTCACATAACGTGTAACATGGGGTCGTGAACTGAACTAATTTAACTCCCGTAACGCGTAACAGGTCAGATTTTGTGCTTCGGGACCCTCAAAAAGGAAATGTTGCGCGCGGCGGCTAACGCCGCCGCTCCTTATAAGGAAACCAGACCCTGAATGAACTAACATCTTGTTAGTTCACAGGCATAACACGTAACACCCCGTGAACATGGGGTCGAAAGACTACAGTATGCCAAGGTATGATATCCAGCTTCCGCTTGATTCTTGCTAACAAGTCTGAATAGAAAAGTAACGCCTCGCAAGCCGTTAAGGAGCAGACTTCCGCCGAATCATCATACGAGGTCAGTTCTTTAGGCCATGGATTTATATGACATCTAACAGGACTTGCAGCAACAGTCTGATGCGGACATGGATGTTGATCTAGTTTCTGACTCTCAGGACTCCGGCGATGAGGACCTCGTTATTCTTGGTGAAGACGATGCACCTCTCATGGCAGAGGGTGATCTACTTCGATGGCTCAATGCCGACTCCATCAATATTCACACCAGTAGTGCACCAAAGCGCCGAGGTCCTTACCACAGCACCAAGCTTGGAAAAGATATGTCAGTGCGTCGTCGGCAGGAACTGGCTAAGGCGGAACGGAAACGGGTCGAGCATGACCAGCGAATGCGGCTCAAGCCCACCATTATCAAAGACTTCTTCCAAAGTAAATCCAATCTGACACCGTCTGTCATTAATCTCGTAGACAGTAACGACGACTCGGAACTCAATACAGAACCCATCGCGTCTACATCTTCTCTCGAGGTCCCATCCTCTTTCATTCCTTCCGCTTCTCGTGCTTCATCAACGGTTTCCTCGCGGGAAGGCTCTGTCATCTCTTCCGCTGCATCTTCTGTTCCTGCATCGGAATTTTCCCTTGATGACAATGAACCGGCAGATGTTGATGACGACGAGGACCCGTTAATGGCTGGACTTGACGAGGATGGAGAGGATGTCATTGACGATGCCCCCAGCAATTTGATGACATCCGAGGACATGGACGAAGAAGGCCTGGCAGCATTTAGCATCGATCTTATTGACGAGCTCGGGCTGGATGAGCTCGAAGACGAAGAAAACTCACAACAATATCCACGGGATCCACCACAAGAGTCTGCCCCATCCAATCGACCATCTCCTTCGGGGCCCACTATGCCCACCGCTGCTCGACCAAGTCCAAAAGAGTGGTACATCTATGCGGACGAGACATTCGACCTTCGAGCAGAGGAGGTCGGCACTGGAAAGGCATCTCCTCTGTCTGTTCCAACTGCGAAAGAGGTCGATGATGGCATTTCCAACCTTGAAGCCATTCTCCGACCGCGCAGAAAGACTGGTTACGGATATAAAGCGCCTCCACCACTGGGGCGCGTCGTTCTCGTCCGTCTGGGATTGATGCTGCAGTTGTTGCATCTCTTCAAACGGTCTGGACTGAAGAGATGGATCGAACAGTCCTTGGAGGTGGCGGAGAAATGTTCGTCGAAAGGGCCTTCACTTGCGCGAAAGATTCGACGGTGGGCATCTGCGTTCTGTAAAGATCAGAAAAATATTCCACGGTCAAATTCTGGGGCTCACAACGCGTCGATCCTTGACAAGGATGAAGATCTAGCCAACGACATTCATCTCCATCTTCAATCCCTTGGAAAATGGGTATCCGCAGACGATGTTGTCCACTACGTTGCAAGTCCCCTTTTCCAGGCTC
>JADNRX010000566.1:0-32562 GCA_015501595.1 Hymenopellis radicata | reverse complement strand
CGTGCTGTCATCGAATTCGCAGCACTGAAGCACGCGAATCAACGGCAGAAAGCAAGAGAAACACCTAAAGGCGGTCAGAGTGTCATAGTCGTCGTGGTTCTAAATCAAGAGAAACAGTCAGAGCATGGTAAGGGTACTTAACAGCGAATGGGACTTACTTGAAGCACACGAATCCAGGGCAGGAAACAAGCGAAACACCTAGATATCGGTCACAGAAAGACGTCCTGGTCTGACAACATACTGGAGGACAAGTGAGTCAATGAGGATCATGAACGAGAAGGAATACCTGTACACACCCAAACTTGGAATTCAACACCATCGTTGAGAGGGACAACACGGAACCATCAAGAGAGCCGAAACCACAGTGGTGGAGACAGACACGGCGTGGAGATGAGTGACGATAACAGGAGCGAACAACGGTGAAGCATAGTGACAGCATAATGGCAGGAAGGAAAGGTGGGTGATGAACTGCTCTTGGTTTCCGACTTGCTTTATATGCGCTTCCAGTTAAGGTTTGATTTAGTGGGTGCGCGTCGGGCCCGAATCACTAAGCGAGTGACTCATGCGCAGTGCGCGCACTCCGTCGCATCAAACTAGATAATGTGGCGAAACTGTTAATCTCAGCGTCTCTTCGCTCCCATGGTGTAGTTCGACGCGGCTTGTCATTACGATTCGATAGATACACATATCATTATTCTAGCTGGAGTCTGGAGTAGCGTAGCTCAAGAAAAAAATGATATTAGCCGCACTTCCTGTAAACTGCAGGGCAGGTTTGGTTACTGATCCAAGAATATTACAGATGACGACACGTACCTCGACTCAGTAAATACATGTTTTGAAAGCTTGGTTCAAGCGCTCCTTGACGCTTAGGAGTCAGTAGCAAGTTGGATACTTGGAGGAATATAAGTACCTTCGTGAATTATCACGCCACAGAATATCCTCAAGACGGGGACCTGAGCAAAGCGTTTGTCAAGGCAACGATCGGGCGCTAACACGCATCTTACACACGGGAAGATTCATCCGGCGGGGCCTGAATTCGATCTGTGCACGAACGTCAGCTTGGACTCCCCATTCTGCCTTTCCCTCTTACCGTCACCTCCGCGAACAACATCGACGCTCAAAACGCATATAGGCGGCTGTAAGCTCGTCTTTGCCTTCAGTCCGCTCGTCTGCTGAAATTCTGTCGTCTCAGCGCATTCTTGGAACTGGCGCACGTTACATGTCGCGGCGAGACGAGCAAGTTCACCTCGATGCTATCATCACTTTGAAGCTAACATTCAACAGATAGTGCCGCTTCCTGTATTCGGTAAGCACAGTATGTTCCAGCATCCGTTCACAGGCTGATATTTAGTAGTCTTCACGGTGTCGACGGAATATCGAATTACCGGGCAGAAGTGTGTTTGTGGCGACAGTTCTAGCGGCGTCGAACGCGGACACGCTCATGCGTCGAGATCCGCGGTCAAAAGTTGCAGCAAGTCTGAGAAGTCGGGCAGCGTCGCGAGATGGTACGTCCAGTAGGACTCATAGGAGGCACGGTTGACACGTTTCACAGAGGGAGACCGACTCAATTCGTCGAGAACAAGGTCAGATTTCTGAGAGAAGAAAGTGAGAAAAACAGGAGCAAGATTGGCGAAGACAGTGTTCCAAGGTGCGTGGTCGCGTTAGACATCATTCGAAAAGAACTGACGAAGGATGGACCTGCAGACACCCATCAGCATCAAAAGGAGCCGAACGTGAAAGACCAAAGGGTCGGTTATTAAGACGCGGGGCGACATGACGGCAGAGGCAGAAGACGTCGATCGCGTTGAATCCCAATCCGGCAACTTGATGGTTAGCCTTCTACCATCATCTACTTTGCGCACGAATCTCATTGCCGCAGACACGACGCGCCAGCGCCTACGGCGCCTTGTATAACATCAAACTCCTCTTCTATAAACGACTTTCAGACGCGAATAACGCAGCCAGATATTAGAGCAGCGTGGACGGCCTCGCGGCCAGGCTTGGATTTTAGGAAAATGTGCGTTTTACAGCTCTTTTTCGCATCATTTTTGAGTTCATTCTGAGCGTAGATTTGCTTGACGGACGTACCTCGAAGAACCGAGTATTTGTTTCTCGGCCCCGTTTACGATTTCCAGCCGATCCAAGAAGACAACGCGTACAGACACGGCGCCACCGCCTTGAGAAGCTAGCTGATGTGAAACGACCTCGTTGCCTTGGAAACAGCAAAGTTGACTCTTCGTCAGCGTGGCTGTCCTCGCCGGACCGGCCGTTGGCCCATGCGAAAAGGTGTGTGTTTCGAGCTCATTTGAGGTTTACTCTCTTACCCATGCTCATTAGATCTGATGTGCATCGGCATTAAATTCGGTACGTTTTACTCTGCATGGCGCGGTATTCCTGTTCTTATAACTTTCCACTAGACTGCGGGAGGCGGCTTCGCCGCCTCCTCACACATTCAACCCACTCGACGAGCAGCGCCCTGTCTTCGGAACACGAGATCTTGTGATGACTACAGCGGTGGTGGCCTCGCCGGCCCGGCTTTTTTTCTGGAAAAGGTGCGAATTCTTATTATAAACTTCAGGTTGCATTCTGACCTCTTTCGTCAGTTCAATCGTCCTGTTACCATCAAATTTCACGCGAATTTCTTCTGTAGAGCCACTTATCCACCTTGTTGGCGATCTGGATCTTGCTGGATTCGGTTTTTCCGACCGGATTGGGACGTTTTGACGGGGTGAACTTTTCCAGGTACGTCCTTGTTCTTCCCAGAATTGCCGCGCTAACGCGTTATTCTAGCGCCATAGTATCGCCTTCACTGCGCTGAACAGTGATGCTTCCGCGCCGCTGCGAGCTGTTCACTGCTGGGATAATGACGTCTCCGCACATGTCAACGCCACGCTTCTATGGAATCTCGCCTGCATCGAGATGCTGGTGCCTACGGATAGTCTTTCAAGGCCTTGCTCGCTATCTTCGATGTCGTTCCACCCCGTTGTTCGCTACGCCCACATTAAACCTTCTCAACCCGCCCAGGCCCCTAGGAATTCCAACGTGGTCTTACGACCATCACCCAGCCTTCGGTTAATTTCGCCGCTGATGTCGATTTGGATCTCACGGATCCCGGATTTACAGACACATTGGGACGAGTTGGTGACCAATTTCGCAAGGTACGTTTTCTTCCTCTACTTCGGTTTCGAAGCTAATTACTTGGGCCAGTCTTTGGATATTCCGTCCATCGCACTGGGTAGTGGCCTGTTCGCCGCTGCACTCCGTCTGCGAACTCCTCGCGGCTTGGATAAATACGTCTCTCGGAAACCTTACGCCACACTTCGGCTTTCATCTCGTCTCGCATCGACGCATATTGCGGGGGGCCGCCATCGACACAAGACACCATTCACATTTCTCCGCTATTACTACGGCGTCTGCTAGTGTGAGCTTCCAAATCCGCCCAGGAATTCCAACAGACCTGTACTCAACCACGCAGCCTTCGGATAACTGTAGCCGCTGATGGCGATCTGGATCTGACGGAGTCCGGATTTATGGACGCTTTTGGACTTCTTGGTGACGAATTCGTCCTCTGTACGTTATCTTCGTCGCCTTCATTTCCTGAACTAACGACATAACTCAGTACCGGAACTTGCTTTGATGGCAGTGAGCAGCGGCGCTTCCACCGCTGCGCTCGCGCTCCTCGCTTCGCACTGCTAGGATAACGACGGTTCTGTACGTTCCGCGCCACCTTTCACTTCCATCCTCGGGCGGCTTCGACATTGGACTTCTGCTTGTCCAAGACGAGTCCACGGCGTATGTCTGCTTCGCTTAGAGGACGGCGACGTTGACGAGGGCTATGTTCATTTCGGTTCGTGCCTTCCTCATTTGATCACTTTCTCGGAGCTAACTCTTGTATAGTTCATATCGCGACGCATTGATTCCGCCGTGACTCGCCCTGCTTTGATGTTGGTTTTGTCTCCATTGGGACGAGGTTCGGCTGCGAGCATGATTCTCGCACAAGGCGAACTTTGACTCGTAGAATACATTGTATCGTGTGTAGGAGTACTCTTACATGTTGTAGCTATGCAGTAATGAAACCCACATTGTCTTACAACTCCTTTGTGCGAAAATGAGGGAAAGTCAAGAAGGAATAGAATAGACCCGTGTTACTTAGTAAACTCACGAAAGCGTATATCACGAATTAAACGTCGTTCGAGCTCTGTATGGCTACCAGAATACACTGTAGAGTATATTATAAGATCCTACCAAAACATGGTTAGTACCCCAAGTTGGACTAAAACACGGACACAAAGATATCCCACCTCTTGACACTTACGGAGGAGATGATATGCCCGAAACGTCCAACGACAACTTCTTGCGACGATGCGATCTGGCGGCCTCGAAAACTTGCGTAACCAGTATTGTGTGCCTCGAAGATGATGTCCGTCGGGTCGCCAAGTTGATTTCGTGTAGCCAATGAAATGTATTACCGCCGCACGTTCAGCGGGTAACCCAAGTCCTCCCAACGTTCTAGACGTCCTAAGGGCTCGGAATAAGCGGCGAAACATTGTGGTTGAATGGTGCCATACGGCTAAGGCACCCCCAAGTGATCGGTGGATCTTGAACTCGAACCACCACATGTCCGAGTTCAAGACGCTTACACTAACACGCCCTCGTGCATTCCCGCTCTCTTCGATGCCTTGCGAGCTTTATTTCACCTGGAGATTACTCTTTGACTTACGTAAGGCGCATTCCGATGGTCGCTGAGCCTGAGAACACGTTCTGAAGATGACTTTTCGCGTCAGACGCGCTGGGAGGCATCTAGGACCCTGCACATCGATAGCACGAGGATTTCCGGAACCCTATGACGTCTCTGGGCATCAACAATCTTATCTGCTCGACCTCGGATGTGGGGAAATGACGCCAGTGGTCGTCTTCCTCCTCCGTCCCTCTGAGACTTTTGGGTAATACTCATTTCCCGCTCGATTCTATTAAATCTGACAACTGTATGAGGTGTATATACCCTGAATACACTATCTACGACTCTTTATTGGCCTCTGCACGAAATCAATTCAACGCCAAAGCGCGATTCACGCTGTGTCGCTGATATGCTGAAAAGGTTCGTACCTTTTCCGCGTTTCAAGGGGCTTGATTTTGTGCTGACTGATATCAGAACGTAAACAGGCGCCTTTCTCCGTTCTCGAAATGGTTTAATTGGCAACGCGAAGCGTTGCACCCATCCGGGTGAAAAGTGCATTCAGTAAGTTTTCAATAGCTCCGTGCCCAGGCGCTCCAGTATGACTCCCATCAGATTCTCAGGGGTAGACCCTGCAGCTAATTCCGGCGCTTTGAGTGTTGGAAGCTTCGTTCGAGGACGGGAAACTCGTTACGGCGCATTCGGGAGGAGGAGGTAAGTTTCATTTGGTTTGGGTTCACTGCGTATGTTGAGCTCTGACCTATATGAAAGTTCAACTCTTATATTTCCTGTAGTCGTATCCTTCTCGCTGTCTTTCGTGCAGGGCGGCCAATTGAACAGAACCGAGATTGTGTGGCGGGGCAATCTGCGCCCGAATATTGGAAAGATTTCGTTTGGTCCGACGCTCGCGCATCATTGCGGTTGGTTACCCGGATGTATTTCTGTCTCTGATGGAACCTGGAGGGCTGGAAATCGCAATAAAAGACGATGGGATTCTGCTTGAACCCATCATTCCCTTTCCCATTCTTCCCTTCTCCTACTAGTCCTAATCTGCTGTCTATGGCCATACTTTACCTCACACTTTCATCCTTCCTTTATCCCCCGATGTGTCTCTCTGTTGTGCCCGCCGCCATCATCAACGCGTTCCCGACGCGTTCAAAACGTGACGAGGTCCCTGATGTGACATGTACGTTTTCTCCTTCCCACCATCATCGTTGATTGGTTTGCTCACTACCGCCCTCCCTCAGCGCCTTTTCTATCGGTATTCGACGCTCTGGCATGTCTATTTGTTTGCGTCGTCGACGACTAGCTCGCTCAACTTTCTTCAGATTTTTTCTGTGTGCGCTGTCTAGCGCGACGTGGACGACATTGTCGCGCTTGGCTTGGTGTCCTCTGTTATTGCCGCCTGCTACTACTTACTCGGTTCGTCGTCTTCTGGCCCGTTATAAGCCCTACTCATTCCCCAACCTTTTACCAGATGTCGAGCAGGCCGTCGGGAACTCGTTTTGAAACTTTCACGGTAAGTTCACCTGTCCTACCTTCTCTTAACCTATTCATTCCCTCGCTCTAGCTCTGTGCCCTCTCCACCAACGGTTCGAACCCTGCAAGGCGACGACTGCTTCGGACGACTTTGCCCGCTCGTTAACACATAGGAATTTAAAATTGTAAGGAGACCTCCTTCATTTGTTTTAGGTTCTGCTGATGCCTCTGACAGACCTCTGGACTACGGGATGCTTTCCTCTTACGCTGCGCGGCGATGTTCGGGACGTTGTCTTCGCGACGCGTCCTTTTCCCATTTGGTTTCGCGCCGGTGGGAAGGCGAAGATGACAACGCTGCTCCGGATACTGGAAGAGGACAGATTACTGCCCTGTTCTTCGACAGCACACTCAGCATTGCCCGAACGGGCGTCTTCACCAAGACCGCCGCCATACCGCGAAGGAAACGTCTTTGGACAGACCCCGGAGCGCTGGGTCGACGGCGACGGGTGATTCTGACCACTGGCCATGCTCGACCTTGGCCGGCTTGCAGGTATCGGCCGTAGATCCTTGGCTTTATATGTGCTAGCGGCACCAATATCAGGAAGCGCGGCTGTAAGTGTTGGCCAGCACTTGTTCACGGTAAGTTCCCCAATCCTGTTTAACTATGTACTCATTGTTGATAGGATATTCGTGGACTAGTCGCTGCAGGTATAACCATTTGACTCGCACAGTAAGCCGACTTTATTTGCCTTGTGCTTCTCACTGACTTCGTAATAGTCAGACCCTCTCGACGACCGAAGCGCCTTATCTTTGCCGTCACCCTCTTGGATGACGGATATCGTAACTCGTTCGTCAACGATGACAGAACCTCACTCAACGCGGCTCATCTGGAACGTCGTCTCTGGCTGGTGTGTATGACTGGGGATGCCCGACGTGTTTCCGCCATGATGTAGGGCGCGACGTGGGGATTGTGAGCCCCCACGCAGAGGTCGCTTCTAGGGATGGCGACTCCAGCACCGTCTTTACCCAGCGAGGACAGCACTGGCAGCGAAGGTAAGACTATCAGGTTTGCCCAATTCCTTCATAAGCCGATCTTATCCTTTAGATGAGAGTGGGAGGGCGTAGGACGACTGGAATCTGAGGAATCTCGCCGTACCATGGAGGATACGGTCCTACGACGTGCGCCGAACGCGCAAGACGTGGCGCGAGTGGTGGGCGGGATGGTCTTCGACTTCAAGGCGGAGGGTGTGATGTAAGTGTGGGTGGCGGATATTGTTGTGAACCCTCTTGCATGACGGCGCCCTCTCGTCACACCATCGTGAGCTTTTCAATTTAGGTCTATTCTTACCCAGTTGACCTTTTGTTCTCAGGACTTGTATTTTGGCGATCATCGGCGTCGGACTAGACGTCTTCTCGACGACGTCGTTCCTCGGTACGTCTTCCGTAAGGCTTGTCAACACTGAGTACATACTAACATCGTCATCTTACTAGACTTGGACCGAAGTTAACTGGGGGTTATTTGCCGTTGCTCCAAGCACCACGCCGAGCTACGCATACTTTGACTATGGATCTCCCGCCGTCTACGTAGACTTACTTGATGGCGGGTATTTCCCGGTTCTTCGTATAGTCTAGATAGCGGTAGTACCTTAGTCTACATTGTATCTCTGAGTTGTCTAGGTACTTGATAGTAAGTTCTCTCTCATTCCCTTACACTCCATACTGACATAATGCCGTAGTATATGGGATTTGACCTCCTCTCCCCATCCCCCACATCAACGCGTGATGACCAGAGACCCAGGAACTCGCGTATCGTGTCGAATGTCGCGGTGTCGCAGTGGTGCGTAGGACCGCTGATACCAAATTCCAGTCCTCGGCACCGTATACGATTTGAGATGTAAAGAAATCCACCTTGAGTATAGGCGGGCTGTCAACGCGGTCTCCAATCCCGCTTTGAATACGTCAGAGGCAAAGAGTCCGACCGGTTTGTTATTTTAGCTAAAGGAAACCGACCTGGTAGGAAGACGAAAGTCACATCTACCGACGTCGTTTCGTCAATGACAGTTCATAGGCTTCTCGAGACCTGCACGCGATGTACTACTACCTCATCATACATGAGAGCGATGTGGCCGCATTCGTCTGGTGTGTCTTTTCGCCAGCGTTGAGGCCTGCCCGCTTCTAACTCTTGGGGTGTTTATAGGAGTCTTCTGGTGCGTGTTTGCGGTATATACACCCTTTTCACCAACGTGCTGTAGGTTCCACCTCTCATTAACGTGGGTTACTTGGAATTCTGGCGCTCGTTCTGTTTCTAACGGGTTTCTGAACAGGGCATCGAAGGCGCAATTGTTCAAACGTACGTCTGCTGCCCAAGTCAAGTGCTTTGATCTCATAACTTATCACAACCTAGATTCTTCGCATGGAGAATCTATATCAGTGCGTGATCGCTCTCCTTCAATCTTCTCAGACTTGACAGTGGCTTGATGCAGTGAGTGATAGGAACATGCTTCTGTTTTCTGTTATCGTGCGTGGTCTGGTCTTCGTCCGATTATGCGCAGACCGTGAAACTGTTTCAGTGCTCTTTGGCGGTCGCTCAACTGGGGCTCTCTTTCGGTGTGTCTTCTTCTTCTGCCTCTAGTGCATCAGTGGACTGATGATCTATTCTCATGACCTTAGCTGTAACAATTCAAGGGTGCGTTTTCATCTAGAACTCATTGATACAGTGATTCGATCACTCACTCATATAGACTACGGTTCCCAAACTTCGCGGAGACGCCGACTGGATCCGAACACGTCGTCTCAGCGTGCTTTGCGATTGTGGCTGCCACCGACATCATCATCACTCTAAGCCTGTGCTACTACTTACACATCCGAAAGTCCGGACATGAAAGGTACGATATCATGACAGTGAGGCTTCAAACTAACATGATCCATGATAGAACGAATGGTATTGTCAACAAGCTAATTGTGCTCACAATCAACAACGGAATATTCACGAGTGTCGTTGCTCTTGCTGCGTTTGTAACAAACCTGGCGGCTCCTACAACGATGTGGACGTTCGCGTTGTGTTTCTTCTTGGGCAAAGGTTCGTGTCCTTCGTCCTTGATCTGCTTCTCCTCCTTAATGCCCTCAGCGTACACGAATACACTTCTGTCTAGGTACATCCGCCATTCCTCCCTGCGTTAAATTGACCTAACAGCCACGTAGCCTGAATTCCCGTACGACATCTCGGCATGTATTCGAGAATCCGTCGGATCTCCCGCTCACCTCTTCGTCGATGGGGAGGAAACTCCGAGTGAGTCGTCAGAGTGATAAGCGCTCGTGTCGCTCTGATCACGTCGTAGACCGTCACGTCCGATTCCGAGTTCACCATGTCCTCGCTTTCTCGTGGGAAGGAGAAGGAACAGGATGAATTTGCGACTGGAAATGTTGTCGGTGTCGGTATGGGCAATACCACAGGTTATTACAGCCCTGAAGCGCTGTACATAACCCGCGAGGTTGAAACGTTTACAAGCTAGTCAAGGCTGGCCTCGATTCCGTAGGATGTCGCGGAAGAACAGTGTTGGTATAACGCGAGATGTCATGTATGGCTCGAGGCTCCGCTGTATGTAGGATATGTTTGTTTGGATTCCAATAACAGAGGTTCCCAGCGCCGCCGCCGCCGCCGGCGAAATCCACATTGACAAACCATCAACCTTCAACTAGTCGTCTGATCGCCGTGCTCAAACTTCTTCACAAGCGATGTATGGACGCCTAAAAGTAGAGAAGCATTCGGGCTACTGGTGGACTCCGTTTATCGGAATTCCGGCCCGGGAATGTGTGGCCACGGATAGCGCTAAAATGTTTACCTGTGAATGTCAAGCGCAGATTAGTGTGGTTCCTGCTCCTGTATATCTTCGTCCATGTGCCCAACTAGATCAAAGAGAAGCTGAGGAATGACCCGCGAGAGGACACACTGTCATACGTTTTCCTCCAGAGAAGTTACGCGTATTGTGGGGTTTTCAGAAAGCATGCAGCTGGAGCGCTGGGCACACGCCTCCAAGAGTCGCACACCCCAAGACACGTCTGCAGTCACGTCAAGAGTTGCACACCCGAAGACGCGTCTGCAGTCACGTGGAACGGAGGTATAGAATTATGACTTAGCCTAGGGTTAGGGTCACTATTTCCAACCATAACCATCACTGTGTCTTCAGCTCAAGACTGTTGCACCGTCAATAGGAGAGTGGTCGCATTTTCTTTGCAGATGAACGTCGAATATTGGTTTGGCTCGCATTCTATGTTCAATTTATTATAATGTTGTTTTACAAGGTGAGCCTCAACCAATACCGGGATAGCAGAAAGCCTTGCTAACCTCACCTTTAGTAATAGCACAGCGCGACTACATCTAAATCTGAAACGCGTCCACAGTCGAGCTTTAATTTCTTCCCACTCTCGAGGATGCCCGGGAAATTGATTGCCTACCACGCCTCTACCAGACCCCGAAGGAGAAAGGTTGCGATCACACTGTTAGCGCCCCACCCTCCTCCATTTTGGGTGCCCGAAATCATTCCATATTATGGCGGCGATTGTCCTTTCGGAGCTTTGTCGAAACGTAAATGCCGCCTTGTATAAAGGAGACTGACTAGAGCCCACATGGTTCTACATTGCCCCCCTCTTTTGTACACACTATGTGAGTCGGTTTACTCCCCGGATGCCTGCATGGTTTCTAATGAAGACTCCCTATAGGTCGTCTCCCTGCGAGAAGACATTAGACTCGCGGAAGAGACCTCGGTCGCCTTCTCCGCCGGATGCATCCTCCAGTGATCAACACGAGAAGAAGCAGCACGAGAGTGTCCAGTCGCTAGCTTCCTCTCCTGCGACGCCGCGAGACTCTGGGCAACGGGTGAGGAGTACTTCTTCGGGTGGTCTCCATCGTGTGGTGCTTACTCGTTCGTGGGGTGAGGAGATGTCTTCGGGTGGTCGTGTGAGGAGATGTCTTCTGCGGGCGGTGACTCTGAGGGATGTCTTCTTCGGGCGGTGAGGGGTGTCTTCTTCGGGCGTGCTTCGACGTATGGCTGTGTTACGTGGGGTGTCGTCTCCTCTTCGTGTGTCTCTTCATGGGCGGGTCATCTCCTCCTCGGCTGCGTGTGGCTGTGCTTGCCTCTTCGCGTCATGCGGCTGTGCTTCGTGCGGGTCGCGGGTTCAATTCAGAGGCGTGGTGTGGTATTCTCAAATGAAAAGTTTCGTGTTCAAATCAGACGTGTGTTGGGCAAATCAATATATTTTGTACTACAGTAGTCCTAATATGGTAATTTAAACTACTCGCCACTAGGATCATAGTGCCCTGCTAAGTCGAGCTGGTCTTCTCGGCCGAGATCCAAACCGGAAGAGGTCCGTTACCCAGGCATGGGGCTGGTGAGTGCAGCAGTAGATCTCTCACAGCTACAATTTAAAAAAAACAAGTCTCGGGTGCTGATTACGCTGCTCCAGGGAGGGCGGGCAGGATACCAGGCTAAATACCACCTGTGCGCAAGGTCGGTTCGGATGGAGGCAAAATGACCCCCACCATCCCAAATCCTGGCTCGCACAGGCCCCGTCTTGGGCAGCCGAAGCTGTGGTATTTGCCCCAGCACACACGGACGGCTAAAAGGTTGAATGAGTGAATCTCGCGCGAGTCACCGCGACGTACCGTGCTGTCATCGAATTCGCAGCACTGAAGCACGCGAATCAACGGCAGAAAGCAAGAGAAACACCTAAAGGCGGTCAGAGTGTCATAGTCGTCGTGGTTCTAAATCAAGAGAAACAGTCAGAGCATGGTAAGGGTACTTAACAGCGAATGGGACTTACTTGAAGCACACGAATCCAGGGCAGGAAACAAGCGAAACACCTAGATATCGGTCACAGAAAGACGTCCTGGTCTGACAACATACTGGAGGACAAGTGAGTCAATGAGGATCATGAACGAGAAGGAATACCTGTACACACCCAAACTTGGAATTCAACACCATCGTTGAGAGGGACAACACGGACCATCAAGAGAGCCGAAACCACAGTGGTGGAGACAGACACGGCGTGGAGATGAGTGACGATAACAGGAGCGAACAACGGTGAAGCATAGTGACAGCATAATGGCAGGAAGGAAAGGTGGGTGATGAACTGCTCTTGGTTTCCGACATGCTTTATATGCGCTTCCAGTTAAGGTTTGATTTAGTGGGTGCGCGTCCGGGCCCGGAATCACTAAGCGAGTGACTCATGCGCAGTGCGCGCACTCCGTCGCATCAGAACTAGATAATGTGGCGAAACTGTTAATCTCAGCGTCTCTTCGCTCCCATGGTGTAGTTCGACGCGGCTTGTCATTACGAATCGATAGATACACATATCATTATTCTAGCTGGCGTCTGGAGTAGCGTAGCTCAAGAAAACAAATGTGATATTAGCCGCACTTCCTGTAAACTGCAGGGCAGGTTTGGTTACTGATCCAAAGAATATTACAGAATGACGACACGTACCTCGACTCAGTAAATACATGTTTTGAAAGCTTGGTTCAAGCGCTCCTTGACGCGCTAGGAGTCAGTAGCAAGTTGGATACTTGGAGGAATATAAGTACCTTCGTGAATTATCCACGCCACAGAATATCCTCAAGACGGGGACCTGAGCAAAGCGTTTGTCAAGGCAACGATCGGGCGCTAACACGCATCTTACACACGGGAAGATTCATCCGGCGGGGTCCTGAATTCGATCTGTGCACGAATGTCAGCTTGGACTCCCCATTCTGCCTTTCCCTCTTACCGTCACCTCCACGAACAACATCGACGCTCAAAACGCATATAGGCTGCTGTAAGCTCGTCTTTGCCTTCAGTCCGCTCGTCTGCTGAAATTCTATCGTCTCAGCGCGTTCTTGGAACTGGCGTCACGTTAGCATTGTTCGCGGCAAGACGAGCAAGTTCACCTCGATGCTATCATCACTTGGAAGCTAACAATTCAACAGATAGTGCCGTTTCCTGTAGTCGGTAAGCACAGTATGTTCCAGCATCCCGTTCGCAGGCTGATATTTAGTAGTCTTCACGGTGTCGACGGGAATATCGAAATTACCGGGCAGAAAGTGTGTTTGTGGCGACAGTTCTAGCGGCGTCGAACGGCGGACTCGCTCCATGCGTCGAGATCCGCGGTCAAAAGTTGCAGCAAGTCTGAGAAGTCGGGCAGCGTCGCGAGATGGTACGTCCAGTAGGAGTCATACGAGGCACGGTTGACACGTTTCAAAGAGGGAGACCGACTCAATTCGTCGAGAACCAAGGTCGGATTTCTGAGAGAAGAAAGTGAAGAAAAACAGGAGCAAGATTGGGCCTTGGCGAAGACAGTGTTCCAAGGTGCGTGGTCGCGTTAGACATTATTCGAAAAGAACTGACGCAGGATGGACCTGCAGACACCCATCAGCATCAAAAGGAGCCGAACGTGAAAGACGCAAAGGGTCGGTTATTAAGACGCCGGGCGACATGACGGGCAGAGGCAGAAGACGTCGATCGCGTTGAATCCCAATCCGGCAACTTGATGGTTAGCCTTCTACCATCATCTACTTTGCGCACGAATCTCATTGCCCGCAGACACGACGCGCCAGCGCCTACGGCGCCTTGTATAACATCAAACTCCTCTTCTATAAACGACTTTCAGACGCGAATACGCAGCCCAGATATTAGAGCAGCGTGGACGGCCTCGCCGGCCAGGCTTGGATTTTAGGAAAATGTGCGTTTTACAGCTCTTTTTCGCATCATTTTTGAGTTCATTCTGAGCGTAGATTTGCTTGACGACGTACCTCGAAGAACGAGTATTTGTTTCTCGGCCCCGTTTACGATTTCCAGGCCGATCCAAGAAGACAACGCGTACAGACACGGCGCCACCGCCTTGGAGAAGCTAGCTGATGTGAAACGACCTCGTTGCCTTGGAAACAGCAAAGTTGACTCTTCGTCAGGCGTGGCTGTCTCGCCGGACCGGCCGTTGGCCCATGCGAAAAGGTGTGTGTTTCGAGCTCATTTTGAGGTTTACTCTCTTACCATGCTCATTAGATCTGATGTGCATCGGCATTAAATTCGGTACGTTTTACTCTGCATGGCGCGGTATTCCTGTTCTTATAACTTTCCACTAGACTGCGGGAGGCGGCTTCGCCGCCTCCTCACACATTCAACCCACTCGACGAGCAGCGCCCTGTCTTCGGAACACGAGATCTTGTGATGATACAGCGGTGGTGGCCTCGCCGGCCCGGCTTTTTTTCTGGGAAAAGGTGCGAATTCTTATTATAAACTTCAGGTTGCATTCTGACCTCTTTCGTCAGTTCAATCGTCCTGTTACCATCAAATTTCACGCGAATTTCTTCTGTAGAGCCACTTATCCACCCTTGTTGGCGATCTGGATCTTGCTGGATTCGGTTTTTCCGACCGGATTGGGACGTTTTGACGGGGTGAACTTTTCCAGGTACGTCCTTGTTCTTCCCAGAATTGCCGCGCTAACGCGTTATTCTAGCGCCATAGTATCGCCTTCACTGCGCTGAACAGTGATGCTTCCGCGCCGCTGCGAGCTGTTCACTGCTGGGATAATGACGTCTCCGCACATGTCAACGCCACGCTTCTATGGAATCTCGCCTGCATCGAGATGCTGGTGCCTACGGATAGTCTTTCAAGGCCTTGCTCACTATCTTCGATGTCGCCACCCCCTTGTTCGCTACGCCCACATTAAACCTTCTCAACCCGCCCAGGCCCCTAGGAATTCCAACACGGTCTTACGACCATCAGCCCAGCCTTCGGTTAATTTTGCCGCTGATGTCGATTTGGATCTCACGGATCCCGGATTTACAGACGCATTGGGACGAGTTGGTGACGAATTTCGCAAGGTACGTTTTTCTTCCTCTACTTCGGTTTCGAAGCTAATTACTTGGGCCAGTCTTTGGATATTTCCTCCGTCGCACTGATTAGTGGCCTTTTCGCCGCTGCAATCCGTCTGCGAGCTCCTCACGACTTGGATAACTTCGTCTCTTGGAAACTTTACGCCACACTTGGGCTTTCATCTTGTCTCGAGTCGACGCATATTGCGGGGGCCGCCATCGACACAAGACCATTCACATCTCCCCGCTATTACTACGGCGTCTGCTAGTTTGAGCTTCCAAACCCGCCCAGGAATTCCAAGACTGACCGGTAGTCAACCATGCAGCCTTCGGATAACTGTAGCCACTGATGTCGATCTGGATCTGACGGAGTCCGGATTTATGGACGCTTTTGGACTTCTTGGTGACGAATTCGTCTTCGGTACGTTATCTTCGTCGCCTTCATTTCCTGAACTAACGACATAACTCAGTACCGGAACTTGCTTTGATAGCAGTGAGCAGCGGCGCTTCCACTGCTGCGCTCGCGCTCCTCGCTTCGCACTGCTAGGATAACGACGGTTCTGGCGCCCACCTTTCACTTCCATCCTCGGGCGGCTTCGACGTTGGACTTCTGCTTGTCCAAGACGAGTCCACAGTGCAGGCGGGTATGTCTGCTTCGCTTAGAGGGACGGACGGGGGCTATGTTCATTTCGGTTCGTGCCTTCCTTCATTTGATCACTTTCTCGGAGCTAACTCTTGTATAGCTCATATCGCGACGCATTGATTCCGCCGTGACTCGCCCTGTTTTGACGTTGGTTTTGTCTCCATTGGGACGAGGTTCGGCTGGGAGCATGATTCTCGCACAAGGCGAACTTTGACTCGTAGAATACATTGTATCGTGTGTAGGAGTACTCTTACATGTTGTAGCTACGCAGTAATGAAACCCACATTGTCTTACAACTCCTTTGTGCGAAAATGAGGGCAAGTCAAGAAGGAATAGAATAGACCCGTGTTACTTAGGAAACTCACGAAAGCGTATATCATGAATTAAACGTCGTTCGAGCTCTCTATGGCTACCAGAATACACTGTAGAGTATATTATAAGATCCTACCAAAACATGGTTAGTACCCCAAGTTGGACTAAAACACGGACACAAAGATATCCCACCTCTTGACACTTACGGAGAAGATGATATACCCGAAACGTCCAACGACAACATCTTGCGACGATGCGATCTGGCGGCCTCGAAAACTTGCGTAACCAGTATTGTGTGCCTCGAAGATGATGTCCGTCGGGTCGCCAAGTTGATTTCGTGTAGCCAATGAAATGGATTACCGCCGCACGTTCAGCGGGTAACCCAAGTCCTCCCAACGTTCTAGACGTCCTAAGGGCTCGGAATAAGCGGCGAAACATCGTGGTTGAATGGCGCCATACGGCTAAGGCACCCCCAAGTGATCGGTGGATCTTGAACTCGAACCACCACATGTCCGAGTTCAAGACGCTTACACCTGCGCGCCCTCGTGTCCTCCCACTCTCTCCGCTGCCTTGTGACCTTGATTTCACCTGGAGATTACTCTTTGACTTACGTGAGGCGCATTCCGATGGTCGCTGGGCCTGAGAACACGTTCTGAAGACGACTTTTCGCGTCAGACGCGCTGGGAGGCGTTCAGGACCCTGCACATCGATAGCACGAGGATTTCCGGAACCCTATGACGTCTCTGGGGCATCGACAATCTTATCTGCTCGACCTCGGATGCGGGGAAATGACGCCAGTGGTCGTCTTCCTCCTCCGTCCCTCTGAGACTTTTGGGTAATACTCGTTTCCCGCTCGATTCTATTAAATCTGACAACTGTATGATGTGTATATACTCTGACTACACTATCTACGACTCTTTATTCGCCTCTGCACGAAATCAATTCGACGTTAGCGCACGATTCGCACTGTGTCGCCGATATGCTGAGAAGGTTCGTACCTTTTCCGTGTTTCAACGGCCTTTATTTTCTGCTGACTGATATGACATGATATCAGAACGTAAACAGGCGCCTTTCTCCGTTCTCGAAATGGTTTAATTGGCAACGCGAAGCGTTGCACCCGTCCGGGTGAAAAGTCCAATCTGTAAGTTTTCAATATCTCCGTGCCCAGGCGCTTCACTATGACTCCCATCAGATTCTCGGAGGTAGACCCTGCAGCTAATTCCGGTGCTTTGACTGTTGGAAGCTTCGTTCGAGGACGGGAAACTCGTTATAATGCATTCTTGAGGAGGAGGTAAGTTTCATTTGGTTTTGGTTCACTGCGTATCTTGAGCTCTGACCTATATGAAAGTTCAACTCTTATATTTCATGTAGTCGTATCCATCTCGCTGTCTTTCGTGCAGGGCGGCCAATTCAACAGAAGCGAGATTGTGTGGCGGGGCAATCTGCGCCCGAATATTGGAAAGGTTTCGTTTGGTCCGACGCTCGCGCATCGTTGCGGTTGGTTACCCGGATGTATTTCTGTCTCTGATGGAACCTGGAGGCCTGGAAATCGGAATAAAAGGCGATGGGATTCTGCTGGAATCCATCATTCCCTCTCCCATTCTTCCCGTCTCCTACTAGTCCTACTCTGCTGTCTATGGCCATACTTGACCTCACACTTTCATCCTTCCTTTATCCCTCGATGTGTCTCTGTGTCGTGGCCGCCGCCTTCATCAACGCGTTCCCGACGCGTTTAAAACGTGACGACATCCTTGATGTGACATGTATGTCTTTTCCTTCCCACCATCATCGTTGATTGGCTTTCTCACTACCGCCCTCCCTCAGCGCCTTTTCCATCGGTATTCGACGCTCTGGCATGTATATTTGTTTGCGTCGTCGACGACTAGCTCGCTCAACTTTCCTCAGATTTTTTCTGTGTGCGCTGTCTAGCGCGACGTGGACGACATTGCCGCGCTTGGCTTGGTGTCCTCTGTTATTGTCGCCTGCTACTACCTACTCGGTTCGTCGTCTTCTGGCCCGTTATAAGCCCTACTCATTCCCCAACTTTTTACCAGATGTCGAGCAGGCCGTCGGGAACTCGTTTTGAAACTTTGACGGTACGTTCACCTGTCCTACCTTCTCCTAACCTATTCATCTCCCTCGCTAGCTCTGTGCCGTCTCCACAAACGGTTCGAACCCTGGAAGGCGACGACTTCTTCGGACGACTTTGCCCGCTCGTTGACAAGCATAGGGATTAAATCGTCTTATAATTGTAAGGATACCTCCTTCATTTGTTTTAGGTTCTGCTGATGCCTCTGACAGATCTCTGGACTTCGGGATGCTTTCCTCTATGCTGCGCGGCGATGTTCGGGACGTTGTCTTCGCGACGCGTCCTTTTCCCATTTGGTTTCGCGCCGGTGGGAAGGCGAAGATGACAACCCTGCTCCGGATACTGGAAGAGGACAGATTACTGCCCCGTTCTTCGACAGCACGCTCAGCATTGCCCGAACGGCGTCTTCACCAAGACCGCCGCCATACCGAGAAGGAAACGTCTTTGGACAGACCCCGGAGCGCTGGGTCGACGGCGACGGGTGATCCTGACCACTAGCCATCCTCGACCTTGGCCGGATTGCAGGTATCGGCCGTAGATCCTTGGCTTTATATGTGCTAGCGGCACCGTGTTGGCCAGCCCTTGTTCACGGTAAGTTCCCCAATCCTGTTCAACTATATACCCATTGTTGATAGGATATTCGTGGACTAGTCGTTACGGGTATAACCACACAGTGAGCCGCCTTTAGTCGCCTTGTGCTTCTCACTGACTTCGTAATAGGCAGACCCTCTCGACGACTGAGGCGCCTCATCTTTGACGGCGAAGCCTTGCCGTCACCCTCTTGGATGACGGATATTGTAACTCGTGCGTCAACGATGATCACTCAGCGCGCCTCGTCTGGAACGTCGTCTCTGACTGGACTGGCGTGTATGACTGGGGATGCCCATTGCCCGACGTGTTTCCGCCATGATGTAGGGCGTGACGTCGGGATTCTGAGCCCCGACGCAGAGGTCGCTTCTAGGGATGATGACCACAGCACCGTTTTTACCCGGCGAGGACAGCACTGGCAGCGTTGTCAGGCGAAGGTAAGACTATCAAGTTTGCCAATTCCTTGATAAGCTGATCTTATCTTTAGATGAGAGTGGGAGGGTGTAGGACGACTGCAGTCGGAGGAATCTCGCGTACCATGGAGTATACACTGTCATTGGGGTCCTACGACGTGCGCCGAACGCGCAGACGTGGCGCGAGTGGTGGGCGGGAGGTCGGGATGGCAAAGCAAGCGATGAGATTCAGGGAAGGAGGATGTCGTTGCGAACGCTCTCGTATGACGCTGGCATCCGGCGTGCTCTCGTCACGTCATGGTGAGCTTTCCAAGTTCGAGTCTGTTCTTACCAAGTTGATGTTTTATACTCTAGACTTATATTTCGTCGAGCACCGAGGTCGGACTAGCCGTGTTCTCTCGATTCGACCGACGATGACTTGACCAGGTCCTTCCTTCGTAAGTCCTAATGGTTGTTAACCTTGTTCATACTAACCTTGTGTTCTCACTAGACTTTGGCCGCGGTTCACGGTTACCTACGCATCCCGGCCCCACGCCGAGCTAATGGCGAAGTTGTATGCCTTAGCCCCGTCCAGCATGTATACTAGACTCGGGGGTATTCATCGGGTAGTCTATGTAGCAGTCTTAGTTTACACAATGTTTTGTACAGGTATTTGATAGTAAGTCGTCTTCTCATTTCTTACACTTCCCCCATACTGACAAAGTACACTTAGTATACAGGTTTTGACCGTTCCTCTCCTTAAGTTCGAGTGTGACTGGCGCGACGGCTTTGAATGCCAAAGCACCTTCTCCGTCCTACAACGCGCTACGCATCTCGAACGGATCATGTTAGATCTATCAGCCGGCTCCTTGTCCCTTCAGATTGAGAACGATCGCGAATACATTCCTGCCAGTTTTTTGAGACACGCTTGAACTTCATGAGCTCGTGTCCGACGGGGTCGGACGCAAGAGGGCGCCCGTCATCGAGGGGAAAGCCAATGGTGAGGAAGAGGATGTGGGCGAGCAATTCCGAGGGGAGGCGTCTGATCCCAGATGTAAGCACCTTTTCTCTGCGGTCTATGGCAGACGCCAGCGCATCACCATGGAGCTCTAATCGCTGTAGCTCCCAATCAAGCCTCTAGACCTGCCGCAATTTCCAGAGGTTTCAAGCCAAGTTATCTTTTGCCACGACTTTCGACTTTAGATAGGCGATGGAGGAGTGGATGAGATCTTCCTCAGCGGGAGATAGATGTTCGTTACTGAGAAGGATAGGATGGAGGAGAGAGTTTTCACTAATCACATCAGAAGAAAACAAGCAGCATCTGCCACTGGTAATTGGGACACGGACATGTCGTCGTGTCCGCACATGGGCTCCACGTTTCCTCCTGAGCTAGCAAGGCTCACATCAGGCATACCGCGATTAGGGTGGTCAGAGCCGACTCACAGAATGACGAAGTGGAACCGAGCAGCTTGCAAAACGCGCTTGCTTATGATGCGTGTGAGGCCGGACCTTCGGCATCTCGATCGGCCCGTCAATAGCTTTTCTTCCAACAATCATCAAGTTGCCAGTATCGAAAGAAGAAAAACCCGATTGTACATGCCTTTCTGTGAGTATGTATATTACGGTTTCCAGACGAACATAAAGCAATGACAATGGACGATGATGATGAGCTTGAAGCATTTCAGCTTGTCTGCCAACGATGGAGGCGTGTCGTACTCCAATCGCCAACGCTTTGGTCACAAATTTGCATCTACCCTCGAGGTTCCCATTTTCGAACTGTCAATTCACGCGAAGCCTGGAGCTTCACCCGCCGTATAGACCACAGTGCTCGCGCTGAGCTGGATATCCAAATATACTCTTTCGGTGAACGGCCCAATATTATTGCGCCACACACCGAAACTGGCTGCCATGTCTCGTGTGCCAATGATTCGGCGCATCTCCTGGACAAGCAGACTGTAAATTAAACTCGCGTGCGATGAAATCATTGATGCAGGAAAATCACGACTGTGAATCTGATGCCGGATCAAAGAGATGCATTGCAAAATCAAAAACGCGCACACGATCGAGTAGTGGTATAAAAGTACAAGGACAGATCAACTGGCGAAGATAGCGACGATGAGAGCAAGATAAATAACAAAAAGGACCAAGAGACGAATATAAACACGGGAATATAACAATATATAAAGAGTCCAGACTCAAACAGAAACTGCAGTCTTTTCAGGTTCATCGGCGTCTTTGGATGGTTCGTCCTTGACGAGCGACGGCGGAGGGCTCCAATGCTGCCTCTCTCCGGCATTCCAGTCCGGCGGTGAGGGCTCACGAGAGGCATACGCGTGTGGCGTATACGGGCGCTTCTCGACATTGGAGAATGGCGGCAAGGTTGTACCGGGGTACATGCTCGGTGGCGGCGGCGGCGGGAGCGGATGAGTCATGGATGGTGGCGTATGGGTAGGGGTGCCACGCATCATGTACGCGCCCGGATCGGGACCCCGCTGCTGAGAGAGCGCGCCGCCGGAGAGCGGGCCGCGTTTGTGGGGAAACTGCTCGGGCCGAGGGCGGGAGTGTGTGCGCTCAAAGAGACCGCACTTGTTGCAAAGGACTTTGCCGGGGGAGAGGTTTGAGCGGCGCCACGTGGAGGTATCGGTGGTGCAGCAGTTGAAGCAGCGGCGACGAACGCGGTCGCTCAGCTTGGTGCTGGCGTCCTCGGTGTATACGATACTCGAGGGGTGGGGGGGAGGAGGATAAGCCGCTGCGTGTGGGTGATGCATGTGGTGAAGGGAGGACGGGTGTGAAGGGGGGAGGTCGTAGTATCCCCCATGATGTTGGGGGGGAGGAGGAGGAGGGTAAGGCTGGTAGGCAGATTGGGGGTAATACGGTGGCGGAGTTCTCGGCCCGCCTAGCGTAGCGATAGGCGGCGGGGATGGCCGACGCTGCTGCTGTGGTCTGTGGCGCGGGTAAGGTTCAACACGGCCTGGCATGTCTTTAGGTGAACTCTCTGGGGAAGACTGCTGTGGAAAGGTCGGAGGGTAAGGATTGACGGGCTCAAACTTGTAGGCTGATTGCCTTGGCTTATCCTAAGAGTATCAGTCAGTAAAACAAAGTGATCGTTGGTTGATACACACCTCCAGCGTTGGGTCTGCTCTTCGTCGTCGCGATCCTTCTCGTCGGTACCTGCTGCGCGCTTGGCGGGTCATCTCCTCCTCTGGTGGCACGCATGGCTCGCTTTGCCGGGTCGTCTTCGTGGGCGATCTCCTCTTCGTGTTCGCGCATGGTTCCTGTGGCTGTCCTTACTCGTTCGTGTCCTCTTTGTAGGTGTCTCTCATGCGGCTGGGTGTGTCTCCTCTTCGTGCGTCTCCTCCGCGTGCGTCTCCTCTTCGCGTGCGCGTCCTGCAGACATGGTGGTGGGAGATGACGCGTGTACTGTGGCTGTGCGATGTGGCTGTGCTGACGTCTTCTTCGCTGCTCTTCTTCGTTGCGGTGCTGACTTCTTCTTCGTTGCGGGTCAATTCAGAGGAGTTTGCAGGCTAAGCAATATATTTTGTAGCAGACTCGTCCTAATATAGTAATTTAAACTACTCGCCACTACGATCATAGTGCCCTGCTAAGTCGAGCTGGTCTTCTCGGCCGAGATCCAAACCGGAAGAGGTCCGTTACCCAGGCATGGGGCTGGTGAGTGCAGCATTAGATCTCTCACAGCTAGAATTAAAAAAAACAAGTCTCGGGTGCTGATTACGCTGCTCCAAGGAGGGCGGGCAGGATACCAGGCTAAATACCACCTGTGCGCAAGATCGGTTCGGGTGGAGGCAAAACGACCCCCACCATCCCAAAATCTGGCTCGCACAGGCCCCGTCTTGGGCAGCCGAAGCTGTGATATTTGCCCCAGCACACACGGACGGCTAAAAGGTTGAATGAGTGAATCCCACGCGAGTCACGGCGACGTACCGTGCTGCCGTCGAATTCGTAGCACTGAAGCACGCGAATCGACGGCAGAATCCGAGAACAAGATCTACAAGTCAGTCGACGTGGTTCTAAATCAAGAGAGACAGTTAGAGGATGCTCATCGTAAATGCAAACCGGACTTACTTGAAGCACACGAATCCACAGCAGGAAACAAGCGAAACACCCAGATAGCGGTCACAGAAAGACGTCCTGGTCTGACAACATACTGGAGGACAAGTGAGTCAATGAGGATCATGAACGAAGGAAGACCTGTACTTACCCAAACTTGGAATTCAACACCGTCGTCGAGAGGGACAACACCGACCACCAAGAGAGCCGAAACCACAGTGGTGGAGACAGACACGGCGTGGAGATGAGTGACGAGACAGGAGCGAACAACGCTGAAACATAGTGACAGCATAATGGCACGACGGAAAGGTGGGTGATGAACTGCTCCTGGATTCAGACTTGCTTTATAGGACTCCGAGTTAAGGTTTGATTTAGTGCGGGGGTATCTGGGCCCGACATCACTAAGCCAGTGACTCATGCGCAGTACGGGTGCGCCGTCGCATCAAAACTGCTAATGTGGCCAAATTTTGAATCTCAACGTATCTTCGCTCCCGCGATGTTGTTCGACGCGGCTTGTGATTAGGATTCAAGAGATACACATATCATTATTCTAGCTGGAGTCTGGAGTAGCGTAGCTCAAGAATAAGAATGCAGTATTAGCCGCACTTCCCGTAAACTGCAGGGCAGGTTTGGTTACTGATCCAAGGAATATTACAGAGTGACGACACGTACCTTGACTCAGTCAATACGTGTTTTGAAAGCTTGGTTCCAGCGCTCCTTGACGCGTTAGGAGTCAGCAGCAAGTTGGATACTTGGAGGAATATACCTTTGCTAATTATTCACGCCACAGAATATCCTCCAGACAGGGACCTGAGCAAAGTGTTTGTCAAGGCGACGATCACGCGCTAAAACGCATCTTACACACGGGAAGATTCATCCGGCGGGGCCTGAATTCGATCTGTGGACGAACGTCAGCTTGGACTCCCCATTCTGCCTTTCCCTCTTACCGTCACCTCCGCGAACAACATCGACGCTCAAAACGCGTAATATAGGCGGCTGTAAGCACGTCTTTGCCTTCAGTCTGCTCGTCTGCTGAAATTCTGTCGTCTCAGCGCATTCTTGGAACTGGAGGCACGTTAACATCGTGCGCGGCGAGACGAGCAAGTTCACCTCGATGTTATCATCACTTTGAAGCTAACACTTCAACAGATAGTGCCGCTTCCTGTATTCGGTAAGCACAGTATGTTCCAGCATCCGGTTCACAGGCTGATATTTAGTAGTCTTCACGGTGTCGACGAGAATATCGAATTTACCGGGCAGGAAGCCGAGTTTTCTAGCGGCGTACATCGCTGGACACGCTCAGTGCGTCGAGATCCGCGGTCAAAAGTTGGGGCAAGTCGGGCAGCGTCGCGCGATGGTACGTCCAGTAGGACTCATAGGAGGCACGGTTGACACGTTTCACAGAGGGAGACCGACTCAATTCGTCGAGAACAAAGGTCAGATTTCTGAGAGAAGAAAGCGAGGAAAAACAGGAGCAAGATTGGCGAAGACAGTGTTCCAAGGTGCGTGGTCGCGTTGTACATCATTCGAAAAGAACTGACGAAGGATGGACCTGCAGACACCCATCAATGTCGAAAGGAGCCGAATTTGTGAGACGTAAAGGGTCGGTTATGAAGACGCCGGTGCGACATGACGGGCAGAGGCAGAAGACGTCGATCGCGTTGATTCCCAATCCGGCAACTTGATGGTTAGCCTTCTACCATCACCTACTTGCGCACGAATCTCATTGCCCGCAGACACGACGCGTCGGCGCCTACGGCGCCATCATTAACGTCAAAATCTTCTTCTTTCAACGACTTTCGGACGCGAACAGCGGAGCCAGGACATTAGAGCAGCGTGGACGGCCTCGCCGGCCAGGCTTGGATTTTAGGAAAATGTGCGTTTTACAGCTCTTTTTCGCATCATTTTTGAGTTCATTTTTAGCGTAGATTTGCTTGACGGACGTCCCTTAGTACTATTTGTTTCTCGGCCCCGTTTACGATTTCCAGGCCGATCCAAGAACCCGACAACGCGTACAGACACGGCGGCAGTGGCTTCGCCACCGCCTCGAGAAGCTAGCTGATGTGAAACGACCTCGTTGCCTTGGAAACAGCGAGTTGAATCTTGGTCAGGCGTGGCTGTCCTCGCCGGACCGGCTGTTGGCCCATGCGAAAAGGTGTGTATTTCGAGCCCATTTTGAGGTTTACTCTCTGATCCATGTACATTAGATCTGATGTGCATCATCATTAAATTCGGTACGTTTTACTCTGCATGGCGCGGTATTTATGTTCTTATAACTTTCTACTAGACTGCGGGAGGCGGCTTCGCCGCCTCCTCACACATTCAACCCACTCGACGACTAGCGCCCTCCCTGTCTTCGGTACACGAGATCTTGTGACGACTACAGCGGTGGTGGCCTCGCCGGCCCGGCTTTTTTTTCTGGGAAAAGGTGCGAATTCTTATTTTAAACTGCGGGTTGCATTCTGACCTCTTTCGTCAGTTCAATCATCCTGTTACCATCACATTTCACGCGAATTCCTTCCGTAGAGCCACTTATCCACCCTTGTTGGCGATCTGGATCTTGCTGGATTCGGGTTTTCTGACCGGATTGGGACGTTTTGACGGGGTGAACTTTTCCAGGTACGTCCTTGTTCTTCCAGAATTGCCGTGCTAACACGTTATTCCAGGGCCACAGTATCGTCTTCGCTGCGTTGAACAGTGACGCTTCCACCGCTGCGAGCTGTTCACTGCAGGGATAGTAACAACACCTCCGCAAATATCAACGCCACGCTTCTATTGAATCTTGCCCGCACCGAGATGCTGGTGCCTACGGATAGTCTTTCAAGGCCTTGCTCACTATCTTCGGTGTTCTTCCACCCCGTTGTTCGCTACGCCCACATTAAACCTTCTCAACCCGCCGAGGACCCTAGGAATTCCAACGTGGTCTTACAACCATCAGCCCAGCCTTCGGTTAATTTCGCCGCTGATGTCGATTTGGATCTCACGGATCCCGGATTTACAGACGCGTTGGGACGAGTTGGTGACGAATTTCGCAAGGTACGTTCTCTTCCTCTACTTCGGTTTCGAAGCTAATTACTTGGGCCAGTCTTTGGATATTCCTTACATCGCACTGAGTAGTGGCCTGTTCGCCGCTGCACTCCGTCTGCGAGCTCCTCACGGCTTGGATAAATACATCTCTCGGAAACTTTACGCCACACGTCGGCTTTCATCTTGTCTCGCATCGGCGCATATTGCGGAGGGCCGCCATCGACACAAGACATCATTCACATGTCCTCGCTATGACTACGGCGTCTGCTAGTTCGAGCTTCTCAATCCGCCCAGGACTTCCAAGACAGACCTGTACTCAACCACGCAGCCTTCGGATAACTGTAGCCGCTGATTGCGATCTGGATCTGACGGAGTCCGGATTTATGGACGCTTTTGGACTTCTTGGTGACGAATTCGTCCTCGGTACGTTATCTTCGTCGCCTTCATTTCCTGAACTAACGACATAACTCAGTACCGGAAATTGCTTTGATAGCAGTGAGCAGCGGCGCTTACACCGCTGCGCTCGCGCTCCTCGCTTCGCACTGCTAGGATAACGACGGTTGTGGGCGTTCCGCGCCACCTTTCACTTCCATCTTCGGGCGGCTTCGACATTGGACTTCTGCTTGTCCAAGACGAGTCCACAGGTGCAGGCGGCGTCTGTCTGCTTCGCTTAGAGGACGGCGACGTTGACGAGGGCTATGTTCATTTCGGTTCGTGCCTTCCTCATTTGATCACTTTCTCGGAGCTAACTCTTGTATAGTTCATATCGCGACGCGTTGATTCCGCCGTGACTCGCCCTGTTTTGACGTTGGTTTTGTCTCCATTGGGACGAGGTTCGGCTGGGAGCATGATTCTCGCACAAGGCGAACTTTGACTCGTAGAATACATTGTATCGTGTGTAGGAGTACTCTTACATGTTGTAGCTACGCATTAATGAAACTCACATTGTCTTACAACTCCTTGGTGCGAAAATGAGGGCAAGTCAAGAAGGAATAGAATAGACCCGTGTTACTTAGTAAACTCACGACAGCGTATATCACGAATTAAACGTCGTTCGAGCTCTGTATGGCTACAAGAATACACAGGAGAGTATATTATAAGATCCTACCAAAACATGGTTAGTACCCCAAGTTGGACTAAAACACGGACACAAAGATATCCCACCTCTTGACACTTACGGAGAAGATGATATACCCGAAATGTCCAACGACAACATCTTGCGACGATGCGATCTGGCGGCCTCAAAACCTTGTGTAACCAATATTGTGTGCCTCGAAGATGATGTCCGTCGGGTCGCCAGGTTGATTTCGTGTAGCCAATGAAATGGATTACCGCCGCACGTTCAGCGGGTAACCCAAGTCCTCCCAACGTTCCAGACGTCCTATGGGCTCGGAATAAGCGGCGAAACATCGTGGTTGAATGGCACCATACGGCTAAGGTACCCCCAAGTGATCGGTGGATCTTGAACTTGAACCACCACATGTCCGAGCCCAACGCGCTTACACCTGCGCGCCTTCGTGTCCTCCCGCTCTCTCCGATGCCTTGCGACCTTGATTTCACCTGGAGATTACTCTTTGACTTGCGTAAGGCGCATTCCGATGATCGCTGAGCCTGAGAACACGTTCTGAAGACGACTTTTCGCGTCAGACGCGCTGGGAGGCGTCTAGGACCCTGCACATCGATAGCACGAGGATTTCCGGAACCCTATGACGTCTCTGGGGCATCAACAATCTTATCTGCTCGACCTCGGATGTGGGGAAATGACGCCAGTGGTCGTCTTCCTCCTCCGTCCCTCTGAGACTTTTGGGTAATACTCGTTTCCCGCTCTCTTCTCTTAACTCTGACATCTGTACTAGGTGTATCTACCCTGAATACATTATCTACGACTCTTCACTTGCCTCTGAAGGAAATCAATTCAACGTTATCGAACGATTCGCGCTGTGTCGCCGATATGCTGAAAAGGTTCGTACCTTTTCCGTGTTCCAACGGCTTTGATTTTGTGCTGACTGATATGACATGATATCAGAACGTAACCGGACGCCTTTATCCGTTCTCGAAAAGGTTTAATTGGCAACGCGAAGCGTTGCACCCGTCCGGGTGAAAAGTGCATTCAGTAAGTTTTCAATAGCTCCGTGCCCAGGCGCTCCAGTATGACTCCCATCAGATCCTCAGGGGTAGACCCTGCAGCTAATTCCGGCGCTTTGAGTGCTGGAAGCTTCGTTCGAGGACGGGAAACTCGTTATGGTGCATTCTGGAGGAGGAGGTAAGTTTCATTAGGTTTGGGTTCACTGCGTATCTTGGGCTCCGACCTATATGAAAGTTCAACACTTATATTTCATGTAGTCGTATCCATCTCGCTGTCTTTCGTGCAGGGCGGCCAATTCAACAGAAGCGAGATTGTGTGGCGGGGCAATCTGCGCCCGAATATTGGAAAGATTTCGTCTTGTCCGACGGTCGCGCACAGCTGCGGTTGACTACCCGGATGTATTTCTGTCTCTGATGGAACCTGGAGGCCTGGAAATCGGAATAAAAGGCGATGGGATTCTGCTGGAATCCATCATTCCCTCTCCCATTCTTCCCGTCTCCTACTAGTCCTACTCTGCTGTCTATGGCCATACTTGACCTCACACTTTCATCCTTCCTTTATCCCTCGATGTGTCTCTGTGTCGTGGCCGCCGCCTTCATCAACGCGTTCCCGACGCGTTTAAAACGTGACGACATCCTTGATGTGACATGTATGTCTTTTCCTTCCCACCATCATCGTTGATTGGCTTTCTCACTACCGCCCTCCCTCAGCGCCTTTTCCATCGGTATTCGACGCTCTGGCATGTATATTTGTTTGCGTCGTCGACGACTAGCTCGCTCAACTTTCCTCAGATTTTTTCTGTGTGCGCTGTCTAGCGCGACGTGGACGACATTGCCGCGCTTGGCTTGGTGTCCTCTGTTATTGTCGCCTGCTACTACCTACTCGGTTCGTCGTCTTCTGGCCCGTTATAAGCCCTACTCATTCCCCAACTTTTTACCAGATGTCGAGCAGGCCGTCGGGAACTCGTTTTGAAACTTTGACGGTACGTTCACCTGTCCTACCTTCTCCTAACCTATTCATCTCCCTCGCTAGCTCTGTGCCGTCTCCACAAACGGTTCGAACCCTGGAAGGCGACGACTTCTTCGGACGACTTTGCCCGCTCGTTGACAAGCATAGGGATTAAATCGTCTGATAATTGTAAGGATACCTCCTTCATTTGTTTTAGGTTCTGCTGATGCCTCTGACAGACCTCTGGACTACGGGATGCTTTCCTCTACGCTGCGCGGCGATGTTCGGGACGTTGTCTTCGCGACGCGTCCTTTTCCCATTTGGCTTCGCGCCGGTGGGTAGCGACTCTGGATGCGGACGTTAGTCGACATCATATGCACCTTACGATGAGCACAAACCGCCTTCCGAGCACGATACGGCACCGGTCAACTCTCGTTTTGGTGTTCATGGTATGTCTCGTAGTCGCTGTACTCTGCGACTAGTTGGTTGACGCTCTTCTTTTTCTAGGTCGTCGATGTCTAGACATTGGATAACACGTTGCTCCTCAGCGGACCGTTGGATGCGATGCGACTAGTGGCAGGATTATGGTCTGGCGGGATGTGTATGCAGACACCCAAAGGTACGCTGCCAGTTTTCGAGTACTACTACTTGGAACTTACTCATCTTCATTGTGTAGACTGCGGGTGGAATCCCTTGGCAGTCAGGACGGCCTTGAAGGCAACCCTCGTCGACGACGGTGAGCAAATGATCTATCATGCTCAAAGATGTTTCTGAAATCGTCGCTTTAGGTTTTCCATACTCACTTCCCCGTGCCTTCGTGGACCGTTGGCCCTCCCTACGATGTTGATTATGCAACATCCCTTCGCGCGGCGGGAGGACGACAGATACCTCACTTTTGGATGTTCTCGGCGCCCTAGATTTCCTGTATGGGGGGTATGCCCGGCGTCTCCTCTACTGTTGGTGCTCCGTAAGTTTCCCAATGTTGACGCCGAAGTCCATATACTAACGACAGTCTCTGGCCGTATGTAGAGTCCACAAAGACACTACTTTGCTCAATGCTTTTTCTCAAAAGTGGTCTCATTCTGACTCGCACTGGATGATGGCGGCGGATTGCCCAGCGTCGTTCCGCCACGATGTAGGGCGCGACGGCGGGACTGTGACCCGACATGAGGACACCCACTCGCTTCGGGGTATGACGACTCAAGGACCGTCTGTGCCTAGCGAGGTTCTCGCTCGCAGCCTCGTCGTGCGAAGGTGAGATTTTTAAATTTTACCACTTCCTTTAGAAATTGATGTTATGGTTCAGATTGCAGCGCGAGGACAGAGGACGGCTGGATTCGGAGGGATGTAGCTGTACCATGGAGTATACGCTGTTGTTATGGTTCTACAACGTGCGCGGAACCCGCCAGACGTGGCGCGAGTGGAGGGCGGGAGGTCGGGATGGTTCTCGACCTCAAAGCAAGCGATGAGATTCAGGGAAGGAGGATGTCGTTGCGAACGCGCTCGTATGACGCTGGGACCCGGCGTGCTCTCGTCACGTCATGGTGAGCTTTCCAAGTTCGAGTCTGTTCTTACCAAGTTGACATTTTGTACTTTAGACTTATATTTCGTCGAGCACCGAGGTTGGACTAGTCGTGTTCTCTCGTTTCGAACGACGCTGACTTGACCAAGTCCTTCCTGTGTAAGTCCTAATGGTTGTTAACCTCGTTGATACTAACCTTGCGTTCTCACTAGACTTCGACCGCGGACACGGTTACCTGTGCATCCCGCCCCCACGTCGAGCTAATGGCAAAGTTGTCTACCTTATGTATGTGCCCCCCGTCTAGCATGTATACTAGACTCGGGGGTATTCATCGGTTCTTGCGAGTAGTCTATGTAGCAGTCTTAGTTTCCACGATGTTTTGTACAGGTATTTGATAGTAAGTCGTCTTCTCATTTCTCTCACTCCCCCCCATACTGACAAAGCGCACTTAGTATGCAGATTTTCCCCCTCCCTCTCCATACGTTCGAGTGTGACCGGAGCGACGGCTTCCTCAATCAAGTGAACGCGATTTTCCTGAGGAAGGAGAGAGACGTCAAGATCGTAACGTTGGGTTGGATAAATCTTGTCGAGATGAGCGATCACATCTGCGCGCAGCTTCGGGCAGATGTATTTTGTTGCCATGCGGAGCATAGCTGCTAGTTGAATGAACGGCGTACGCTCTTTTTCAGGGACAAAATACCTGAGAAAGACATTTATATTTGCGCGAGTCAAATGAAAAAAGAAACCTTGAGCATACCCAATATCATACACGGCATGCAGGAAATGGTCCAGATCCTCAGCGGAATCCGTGACTGGGAGATTGGTGCAAGCGCGTCCATCCGAGGCGGAAGGCTTGGCCAGCTTGAACATGTCGTCGAAAAACTCGGAGTGTCTGCCCAGAAAACCGAGATGGACTCTGAACCCAATCTTTGACGGCCCCTCCGAGTCGCCAGCGCTGATCAAAATGATATTGCCATCTTCGAACCAAAAGTCCGGGCTACCGGTGAAGGTGTGTTCAGGCTCTGCGCTGTTTGGTCGTGGCCGCTTCGCTGGCTGGGAGGTTGCCTCCGATGACTGAGCTTGGGCCATGTTGATGGGCGAAAGGAAGATCGATTTGATCCCGTGACCGCTGAGCATAACGTAATTTAAATACGCAAACGCTTCTTGCTCAACAGACTAGCATCTTCATCAAACGTTGAGTCGGAAGTCTCCTCACTTCAGTGTTCGAGTTACGTGGTCTCCTACAATATGAGGTCGGGAACGAGGTAAGGTACGCGTGGCTTCCTTGGATTGTTGACGTCGGACTCAAAAAATCAACGACATGGGCATTCACTTGTTCGATAGCGGCCCCAAAGAACAGCGCGGTAGACCTCTCTCTCTTGAATGGCGGAATTTCCCGTGTTGTCTCTGTCAATTTCGTGCAGAGACACCCAATTGCTGGTGGAGACACCTATCGACTTGTATATTATACACAGACCGTGCAATCGTTTTAATCTCGAAGACCCATTATGCTCTGCGTTCTGTCTTCAAATCAAAGTTCATAGTCAGTAACCTGATAGGCTTCACGAATGGTCTACACGACGACGTTAAATGTACTCCAACTTGACGGCTAAGCGTAATTGACGTTACTACCCTGAAGTCTCCTACTAATTATTGCGCCACACACCGAAACTGGCTATTACTACAGGTTCGGCGCGTCAAGCAGACTGTAAATTAAACTCGCGTGCGATGAAATCAACGAACACTGATGCAGGAAAATCACGACTGTGAATCTGATGCCGGATCAAAGAGATGCATTGCAAAATCAAAAACGCGCACACGATCGGGTAGTGGTATAAAAGTACAAGGACAGATCAACTGGCGAAGATAGCGACGATGAGAGCAAGAT
>JADNRX010000565.1:0-32633 GCA_015501595.1 Hymenopellis radicata | reverse complement strand
GATGATTTAGGCTTTGGGTGAGAGAATTAGCCTTAAATGGAGACTGAAAGGTCCAGACTTGCCAACGTTTACGTCCTCGCATACGATCCTTAAGCCTCTTCGGTTTTAATGCTTTCAAGCATCCGCTGACTGCTGGAGAAACAGGCAACGCATCGGGGACCGGTAAAGTGGCCAATAGCATCAATGCGTCGTCGGGACCCATGCTTGGTACGAAGAAGGGAGAGTCTTAGTGCTGGTATCATTCGTATCTGTTTAAGTACTATGGAGGGTCAGATGCGGGCAAGTCACCGTTAGTAATCGTAATAGCCATCTTTTTAAAAATTCCGTAGACTTCCGTCTGCCTCATCCGCAAATTCACAACGAGAAAACCGCATGACAATGTTCGCGACAATGTTGACCACATAAATAGGACTAATGTGTGGTTGATTCGTGCATGACATTTGCGTGACACGTGATCGGGATTGTGACACATTCACTGTCCTGTCACATTACATCCACAAAACACCGGTGGCGACAGCCTTCGATGCGTGGACCGTGTTGTGCTCTGTCAACCGTGTTGCGCTCTGTCAACCGGCTTTCCAACATCTTGGCATTTCTGGCGTGGAGCAACTATGGCTCTTGGCGTACTTAGATGCACCGTCGCTTTGACGTCCAATTATTCGCGGGAGCCTCACCGCGCTCCCGGTTCCCGCAAGCTCTCTTCCGTCCTACCCTCTAATGTTAGGCCTTCTAAGCTCTTCCGACTTCGTCACTCTGTACGCCACACGTTGCCCGCGGTGAGGCTCCCGCGAATAATTGCCGGTTTCCCGCAAGCGTAAGCTCTTCCGACTTCGTCACCTCTGTACGCCACGCGTTGCCCGCGGTGAGGCTCCCGCGAATAATTGACAGTTCCCCGCAAGCTCTCTTCCGTCCTACCCTCTAATGTTAGGCCTTGTAAGCTCTTCCGACTTCGTCACCTCTGTACGCCACACGTTGCCCGCGGTGAGGCTCCCGCGAATAATTGCCGGTTTCCCGCAAGCTCTTCCATCCTACTCAGATCCAAATCCCATCCAAATCCCTCTAATGTTAGGCCTTGTAAGCTCTTCCGACTTCGTCACCTCTATACGCCACGCGTTGCCCAAGACTACTCCTTTCACATGGCATGTCTTACAATTGCGGGATACGCCGACAGCTCTCTATATAAGAAGGGTTTGGACGGAGTGTCTCTCCATCTCCTGCTTTCCTTACTACAACGACATGTCTTCCGGAACTGCACAGCTTAGCGCCGCCGCCACCAGTATTGCGTTAGCTACTGAGAGACAGTACCAGCAGTGTGTATTCCAGTACTTGATGATCGTAGTTTTTATGGCGTTCTAGGCTGGCTTCAGCGTACGCGCAGTGGTTAGTGGCGCAGCATGTCATCGAGGATGGAATCTGTCCCTGGACTCGGGGAAATATTCCTTCAGAGGAGGACCACTGGATTTGTCGTTATATTCAAGAGAGGTCAGGTCCTGCTTTCTGGCTTTTTACCAAGATATTAACTGGTTCCCTTCAGTGCTGCCTCAGCCAATCAAGCTGCCAAAATTCGTACAGCTTTGACTAGGTTCTACGCCGGGGAAGGAGGGCGGGGCCGCCATGGCTGGGATTCAGAGCAAGCTAAGGGAAATCCCGCTTTGTCGGCGGTGGTTGATACATATATCAAGGCTCTTTCTCGTCGCAAGGTGTGCATGAGTCTTTCAGTTTGACGGTGATTCTAAAAGGTGTTTCAGTTGACTGAGCACTACGATTGAAATACGCTATTGAGAGTGGCTACGTCCATACTTGGCCTGTTTGAGCTTTATCGTTAAATATCAATTGAGACGCCTCTTGACACCCTAAATATCAATTGAGACACCTCTCAAGTCGTGATTGCTCCAGGAGTAGAGCCCATCTCAAATCCCGATCCTCAATTGGTTCGTTCCTGCACGTATAGCCAAAGGCGGCCCCCGGGGGTCCCAAATATCAATGAATTGGGACGGACTCGTAGTAAGTACAGGGGTGGGTGAAAACAATCAAGCGTAAGAAGTAGAGTAATGAGGTAGTAGTACCATCACAAAAAATGTATAAACCTAGCTAGGCCTAGCGTCAACAAGAAGATGGAGCCAGACGACGTTTCCTTCCGAGCCAGTTGGGTCAGTTCTTGCAGTAGATGACCAGCCGAGTTCCAACGAGGGCAGCGTAGACGTTGTACAATATGTTGGCCCAGGCTTCTCCGATATCTGACACTCGCATTGAGCCTACAAAAGAGTAGCGCAGAGGGTTGACGGAAGCCGAGGTTGAGTCCGGGTGGCTGCGAATGCCAGCATTATCGTCGATGACCCAGTCAGCCATAGTGTAATCAGGAACTGCCGCAGACTTCTGCTCAGTCCATCTAATTGACGATTCAGCTTTTATCATAACCAGTGGATAAGGAAAGAAACATACACGGCCATTGCATCTGACCATCCCTCGCCTATACCGCCGGCCTCAGTGGTCTGTAGACATCTACGGGTTCCTCCGCCCGTCGTCCGGTTAGTCAGTGCATGCATGAACTCGTGCACGATAATATCGATCTGGAGCGATCCGTCACGGCGAGGGGTCGTCAGGATCCAGATGAACATTCTGCACGTTCCACTGCTACCACTAGAATGGAATCATCAGTGTCTATTTCAACAAGACGGCAACAGATGACTTACTTGGGCGGAATGGCGAAGTTGGCGTTGTTGGTGCGTTCACGCGCGCGGCATCAACATCCTGACCACCGGTGGGGGCAAGGGTGGTGTCGTACGTATAGTTGAAAACGCCGATGGAAGATGTGCGAGTCGTCGCTTGATGCGATAATATTGTTACCGCTGAAAGCTTTAATTAACGCGGTTATTGGCGCGGAGAACTTGAAAGACTTACGCGGTCGCTGGTGGCAAGAGGTCCAGGATAATTTGGCGACATATCTATGGTCGCGTGCTTCTCGCATGAGGATCGCGTAGTCCATCTCGTGTAGAAAGTCCTCGGTCACGATGATACCGCCAAACACGCCTTAGTAGTAACCTGTATAAATCGCCTTGAGGATATCGCCTTTGGCACTAGCGAGAACGGTACACGCCACCAACACCCAGACGTTCAACTGCGTACCCATCATGCCAAAGTACGGCTTTCTCGTCGTTGTCGCCATCTCGCTCGTCGTTGTCTTGGAGGGTGGTGGCTTGAAGATGAGAAGAATGATGTCCGGACTTTACAGGCCCTATCCGTGTAAAGCGACATCAAGGTCGGCCAGACAGGTAAAACGCGGTCCACCACGTTGTGCCAGAGTCGCACAGACTCGCCGCCGACTTGTAGTCAGTGGGATGAAAGAAGTGTGCAATGCCGACTTGCCGATCAAGCCAAGCAATGCCAACGTGATTTGGCGCGTCATTCCGCCTTCTCTCTAACTCTTTCTCTTACTACCACCACCTCCAACTCGGATACAGTCCGGCGAGGATGGCTGGTCCGCGGCCGACTGCATGTCGCCGCTGCGCGATGCAGCCGATGCTCGACTCTATGTCGGCGCCGTCATTGTTACTCATTGTCCTTCTGCTGCTTGCCTATTCAGTCCTGTACTTCGCCCATAGTCGCTGTCCACTATGATGGGATTGCCCGCTATTCTGACATCGTCGTTATCCTTTCTCGTGAGTGCTGTTGTCTATAGAAATTCGTCGTTCATGCTCCCGCTATACACAGGTCGTCGACGAGTCCATCTGGAAGAAAGCTTTTGATATCGCCCTTGACAGCGAGCGACCACTGGTGGAGCAGCGAGTCCTACATGCGCACCCGGGGCGACGCGACGAAGAAGCATATGATCTCTGCTGATCAGCAGGAAGGATGGGGCAATGTCTAAAAGGCGTGTCTCCCCTATCAACGAGTAACGCGAAACTAAAACACCTTTTAGTGCGTCGCCAAGGCTGCTTCCTCTATCCTAGGCACAACACTACAGGTGGGCCATGAAGCCCTTGTACTCAGAACGGACCTCATCCCTGGTCTCCAGAATGTCGCCGGAATGCTACTACAGAAATTCACTTCAGCTAGTGGATGTATGCGCTTGTTTTCCAGCGTACAATGTCTAGCGTATGGTCGTAACTTGTTCTTACTGTTGTCATAGCTTGCACTTACTTTAGCCGTAGTTTGGTTGTAGCTTGCGCTTACTGTAGCCGTAGCTTATGCTTTGACTGGTCATATCTTAGACTTAGCTGTTGAACGTTGATCAATCGCTGATTATCCCTTAGTTTGTACCTAGAATTCCACTTGCTAGAGGCGTATTACGATCAAGTTTGATCCAAGTTCATGCCTAATTGCGTGAGGGGGGCTTCGTAAACTGCAGGGCCGAGCTGGAGCCTACCTCCAGAAATAGGGATTGCAAAGGGATTGGCTAAAGCGTGCAGGCGTGCCACTGTCGACCTTGATCAGACCTTGACTACTGGTTTGACTGGAAGACAATTGCGCTTCACGCTGGAAATGGGGAGTATCAAGGTTGGTATTTTTCTCTAATACGCCCCCCCTCCGTTACCTCGCAGTGTGTATATCATTTAACATAGTGTTTTGCAGCCGTTATTACACGTATCCATGACCCGAAGCTCATTTTGAATGATTTTCGCCTTCAAGTTCAAGTTCTGGCAAGATGGTCGCGACGGCAACCCAGTCGAAGGATGACTCGCGGCTGGCGCCGGCGTCAGCCGCGCATGTCAACCTGAACTGTCAGCCTCACCTGAGGAGGGACATGCTCCATGCGGAACACAATCCCGAGGTCAGTATTTTTCCAGCCCCACCTCTTCGCGTATTCGCTCAGTATTCGCTACTACGCCAAGAACAGCCCTTCACGTGTTTTTATTGATCGCACCGACTCCCAAGACGCTCTGCTCTCACCATCATGGGAATTCCTGGCCTCTACGAGGTGGGTGCTGCTGTCTACTTCCGTTTCTGTACTAATGCTGGTCCGGGCTTGATAGCATGTTGAGCCAATTGCCCGAGTCGTGTCTCTTCACGAAATTACCGCTATTGAAGGCTTTGTCACGAAAAGGGGTATATTATCATTGGTATCGATGCATGGTATGTCTTCCTATCTGCTTCGTACTGCTTCTAAGTTGTCCAGCTGGTGGATTCAGTCTATCCTGCATGGTCCAAACATTTGCCATATCCATAAAGGCTCAAATGCGGAACTTCACTTTGCCGTGGTACCGCTCTTCGTATTTGATGGACCGGCACGTCCGAAATTCAAACGCGGCAAGAACGTGTTCACTCCCCGGTTGGCTCATTAGCACCTGAGGCTCTCGATGATAAAAGCCAAAGGCATCAATCAGCTCTTTGAAGATGCCAATGCCGAGAGGTAAGCAGTTTCCGCTTAAGTGTCTATGTTTCTCATATGGTGTATAGGCGCGCGGCGAGGCCGAAGCCGAGTTGGCTGCTCTCAACTACCAAAAGCTTATCGATCTTGTTCTTACTGAGGATAGCGATGCTCTCGTCTTCGGAACATGTACTCTGGGCGAAAGTGACCACTGCATCGAGCGCATCTGTGTTGACAGTTAAACGTTGATTGCTTACCGGTATATAAGGTGAGTCTGCAATTCTCTCCAGCAGACCCTGTATGAGCTGACTTGGTCTCATCAAGAGGAGGACAAATACTTGCCCTCCTTTCGAGATGTGGCTGGCGCCTGTCGCCTCATGAATCTCACCCGCTACGGCGCCGCCAGGCCTTACATAGCTTCAAGCTCAAGCCCAGCAACCGATACATCGCCAATTCCCTGGCAGGAGGTGGCGACACGGCCTTCAGTCCGGTGGTAGGGTATAGTCCACCAGCGGTCAACCTCACGGAACTCTTCCGGGTACCCATAATCCACTCAACGTCTCATCCTCTTTGTGGCACGCCGCTTGCGTCCCGTCCGAATCCAAGCGCGTTCATGAACAGTCTGGCACAGACAACTCTACGAGGCACGGTTCCATTGCAATTGATCTATTTTCCAGCTATAACCGAGCTCTGCCGCCACTCCTCTCGATCGAGACAATGACAGAGGCAACCTTCAATGCCTTGCGTGTGAACGAGTAGCGGTGGGTGTTTTATGGAAAGCATACTGGTGTAAGTCGCGTCGAACTTTGGGTGTGTAGTGCTAATCCTCTCGATTTAGGCTGTCTCTCAAAACACTACCTGCTCCCTTAGTGGATTCTCTTTTACAAACACCTGGATTCTCGAGTTCACTGTTATGCCGGCAATATCTCTTCGTGGGTCAACGACTAAAGGCTTCCAGACGCGATTCCTCTCGTTGCTGCCTTCGCTGCTGTTGGGTGAGTCTCATCGAGTTTCATGCTGTCACTAATACTTACCTTACCTCCTCAGGCTCGACCTCAAGATATAGCAGAGTGTGTGCTCCGTTGTCGCGCGTCGGCGCTTGCCTTTACTTGGTATCATTACTTGGCCATCACCATTGGCGGGACATGGGGCGCGATGTTGGGCTCACGGGCGCCTACCTTGGAGATCTCTCATTTATCGACGGTTACAAACTTTCCGTCTCTGTAGATCACTGCGAGCGATGTCTCTCGTCATCGCTGACGAAGACGACGCGCTGCATACACCGTCTCTCACTCGCGTTTCTTTTCCATGTCAAATACTTTATATTCGCACGTCCGCTCCAAGCTGCAGTTGTCTACGGGCACCAAGGACAACAGCAGCTTGTATAGCTGGATTCTACTAAAAAATTTCCTCATACACACACTTCCATCATCGTCTGGCAGCACCGCCGCCGCCAAGGCGCCACCTGGTGCTGACACTCTTCTCGACACTGACAACATCTGGGACGACGCTGCAATGGGAGATGCCGCCGACCCCCTCATATATATTCCCAGGTAGAAAAACGTTCCACGGATGCCAGTCCCTCGGTTGCGTCGTCCGAAGCTGCGCTTGGGGGAGAGGATGGTGACGACGCGCTTATCAGTCCGCTACCCTCGCCCATGTTGTCGTCGGAACGACCTGACCAGCCAATCATACTTTTCGTTTCCTTCCTTGTCGTACCCGTACCCATTCCCTGTACCATATTCACCCTTCCACTCTCCTCTCATCTCCCCCTGCCATGTAGAGTCTGATTTCATTCCTCCACATACCATGATCCCCTAACTTATTTCGATGACTACGCTGAGGATTTGTCGGTTCCGGATGCCATAGAAGACACGCTCGACGACGAGTTCCGAATCACCAACGACGCTGTCACTCGGCCGGTCGACCTCTTACGAAGATCCCTGACGCTGGACGTTGCATACAAGCAGTACGCGGCTGAGTCGGGGGCTTAGAGTTGACCGTATCCTGGAATAGTCTGAAGGTGAAGGTGAAATTGAATGTCGTCCCACCTTGGCTCTACTAGCCCATGCCCAATCTACTCAGGTTGTAATTTACAATTTGAGCGCATATTGCTACCCTCATGCGGTCGTGGATAGCTTGAAGGATGAAGCCTGGGTGCTGCCTTGCCAGAACGCTGCTTAGTTTTGTTCGTAGTCTGCTCTGCATCCGCGAGGGTCGTTGTCCATGCCCCTAACCTCACCCACACGTAGTTGGCTTGAACGACAACCTTCTTTCACGTAGTAACAAGTTTTCACTACAGTGGGTGGGATATCATCCACTGCTTCTGTGAGACCGGTATTAAATCAAAGCGTCCAGGGATATGGAACGTATCCTTGGCCTTCATTCTTGCTACGTCCTAGGTTGTGCACTAACTTCAATGCCTTGGATTCATTTATTGGATCATCCGATAAGCCTATTAGTGCGCCTTGGAGGAGCTATGGAAGTCTAATTTCTTTCCCGCGCTTTTCTCGCCCTTCGATGTAAAGGTGCGCCACAGGCGGAAGCCGAGGTCACTACTAGGGATACGAGGTGCGAAAAATGGCAGACGTACTTGTAAGTAGTTCTGACGGCTCGGGACAATGATCTCGTTGGGCACCAGAAAGTCTGTCAGTCGGCCTTGATTCAGCCGGCCTTGATTCCACCGCGCTCGAGAATTATAATATCCTACTCCCGCCACCCTCGTTGATCCTCCCACGGCGTTTACTATTGGTTATCCCTTCGTACGTTCAATGATGGTTAGTCTTACTATGCCGGTGACTGACCACCATATGGGCTATTAGGATCCATTGTTGGCTTTATCCGAGGAATCTACTAAAACTTTACTTTCCTTCAGTCTCGGAAAAAAGCTTCCGGTCCGAATTGACTTAAAAGGAATGCTCACACAATCTACCTCACCTCCTTCCACCATGTCTATCCGGACTGATCGAGACCTTACCGACGTTCAAATGCTTGCCCACTTGAAATTCTGCATCAACTACTCCTGGGAAGCGCTCGTCGACGGCGGCCCGGCGGCATCCATGGAGCCTCTAGAAGTCGTAACCAAGTCTGGCGCATGTGCTGGAGAAGTCTCAGCTGCCGCCACTTCGATCCTGGCAAAGGAAAGCGAAGAGCTTTCTAACGTGTTGGTGAATCCCACTGTTCGTTGCTTTCCCTGGTTGATCCATGACAGCCTACGGATCCCGGAGAAGCGCCTTGCCGTTCAGCGGGTACTGTGTACTTGGTTGAGCGCTCTTCGACACCAACAGGTCTGTAGGAAGTACTCTACGAACGTTTGGTAATCTGATAAAGGTGCTGCAGGTTCGACTCCCAGAGATCAACCGGTTGGGATGCGCCATCACCGCAGTAGGTCTAATTTGCTTTTCAGTCTATCGTGTATTCCGTCTAAGTTATCTTTAGACTCAACTACAGGCTATTCACTGTCTCCAAGTTAAGGAGCTGTCAACCATGTTGCCCGACCATTGGGCATTTGGTTGTCTTCGAATTCTGCTTCACGCTGTCCTTACCATAGCTTTTGTGGGATTTCTACGAGTGGAAGAGGTCTTAATGCTGCACGTTAATGCTCTGCACCACGGTTACGATAAAGTTCTCCAGCAAGAATACATCACCATTACCGTTCCTTATGGGATACACCGTCAGTGATGCTCTCATTCTCGACTTCCCTTCTAAATATCCTCAGAAGGAAAGCGCACCATCTACAAGTTTCCAGATGATGTGGCACATCTTTGTCCTGTACGAGCCTTGGGGCGGTGGATGGCTTTGTCAGGCATTGATGTGGGCTACATATTTCCATCCTTCAGCAAAAAGATGCTTCAGCAACCAAGCACGGTGCCACTGGTGAGTGACTAGACGGTGGAACTGTATTCGTGCATCTGATTTTTTCCAGTCCCCCCGTATTTTCATAACTTTGTTAAGGAACCTGATGATGGACATTGGAGTCACCAATGTTGATCTATATGGAGGGAATTCGATGCGACGCGGCGGCGTACTGTGGGCACAAGATGGGCTGGGATGGTCTCTAGAGCGCATAATGAAGTGGGGAAGATGGGGAGGACAGCAAGAAATGATTGGACGGTACTTGGATGAGCATGATCAGAATGAAGCTGAGCTCTTCTAAAGGCAAGGATAAACAGTGTAACTTGATACAAATATGGTACTTCAACAGTACTCTCTCGCCTGAAAAAATATATGTATACAGGAATTTATGTCAGAAGCCTAGCACAAGTTAGAGTCTCCTCTGGGCCACATCCAAGTTCAGCTAGAGCCTAGTGGTATATCAATTGCGTATGCTCCAACCTCTTGTCTCTGCTTCATCACTTCTACGTTCATCATCATGCTGTGCACAACATCACCAGTGCACCTCGACGAGAGGGCCGCTGCTCGTCAGGACGGCTGCGTAGATGTTGTCATGGACGAGGGCGTGGGTGTCGACGAGAGCGTCACTGCTCGCCAGGACGACAGCGTGGGTGTTGCCTCTGGATCGCATATCCCAGTGTACATCGGTACACATAACGGCGCCATAGAACACGACCGGTGCACCTCGACGAGAGCGCGGCTGCTCGTCAGGATGACTGCGGTCTGTGGCCATGGGTGGTGCGACGAGCGCAGGTCTGTGCGTGAGGACAGTCGGATAGGAGTGTCTCTACGGACTGTCACGGGCGTCGACCGGGATAATGCGGGTTAAGCCGCGCGAGGAATGTCTCCCTTGATCTGCGGCTTCTGTTTGAGGCGAGCAAGACAGATCAGGCGGTGTGTCAGATACGAAGGCGGGTGCCTTCAATTTGTTTACTTCTTTAAAAACATTTAATCCGGCTTATTGGGATGGCTGCCATGGGGTCTGGTAGTCGTCCGTCACTCATCACGCAGTGTATGCAGGCGACGGCAACTTGAGTGCCCACTCAAATGTGACATTGCTTGGTGACCGCGGGCGTGTGGCCGGGACACGTGAGCGCGGAAGCACGACTGGAACTACTTGATGGAACCGACAAGCGGCGAGGCACAAACCTTTCTGAGCGTAGTTAATATGTTCGTTACCTGACAACTACAACAGAATTTGCTTGTTATATCGATTTATAGTACTTGTATATGATGTAACATAACTACAAGGGAATCCTTTGAAGATAACAACACGCTCGACATCTTCCTCGCCAATGGAAACTTCAGAGATTGCAGTGTAGGTCCCCCATGATAACTGTAGCCATCCGCCTCTTCCTTAAGTCCGGTTGCTCAGTGTCCGTAAGGATGCACATGGCGTGTTTGAGGTCGGTGTCAGTCCTGATAATAGTTAGTTAATAGAAATGTAGGCATTGTACATACGTACCAGTCATGCACGGGACACCAGGGACAGAAGGAAAAGGGTGAGTAGGTCGATATTCTTTACAGACAATAGAGGATCCATAGGAAACCTTGGAGGGAAGCAATAGGCCTTATATCGAGGGTGAACGACATCGAGACGTCCTCCCGCTAGCCGTCATACCGCCACGGTTATACAAATCCCGTTTCGGCGGCGTCCTAGACAGGAAGAGCCATACATCATGGATGCCGGATAATATATTGACAAAGCGCGACCCGCACTGTTGTTCGACGCGTCGTCCTAAGGAGGAAATCTGAAAAATGAAGATTTAGATGCAAAAGAGGAACATACTGTCGAAGAACCCGAAACCTAGGTAGCTCAAGACCTCTGTAGAGCATTATTGAGAGTATTATCGTCGTGACAGATAGTCGCAAAGTTGCCGAACGCCGACCTCCCAGAACTGATCCCGCCTCAGGCGAAGTCGTGTCGAGCGAGGCCACGTACAAGGACGGCGCCGTCATCATGCCTTGAAGAGCAGCTTAAGATATCCAAGGGACGATATACACTGCGATACGGGCGCCTCGGGAGCTCTAAGTAGTAAAATGCAAAAGGTTAGTATTTGTGAAACATCAAAGCAAATAAGGACTGACCGACAAAGAATGCGTAAAGCTGACTATGTGCGTCTTACGGAGGGTGTTACTTAAGACAGATGACGCCTAATCATGGCGCTACATCGACGACAACCCGTCAAATGCCCAAGAACCAGAACCATATTCCACCTAGGCCGAAGTCGAGGTGGGCGGGCATCCGGACAGCGACGAGGGAGTATCCGTGCATTCATCAGATACTATATGGGTATCGCAAGCGATAGGAGGCACATCATAAATGTCGGCTGCGTCCTAGAATAAAAATGAGCAACTTGAGGTGGGCATGAAAATGGACAAACCTACCAACATCGAGCAGGACAGTACAGACCGTCCAAATTTGACGGGATACTCGCCATAGTAACTGCATATCAGTCCTAATTGATAGCCAGAATCGAGGAAAAGGTGCGGGTTCGAATGTCCCATTTAGTGTGCCCGCCGAAGTGAAAGTCGTGTCGCTCACGGTGCAGTGACGAAGGAGACTGCATAGTCATTAAATCTGGATCGAAACGTGCTCTAAATAACGGTTAGGTCGCTCCCTAGAGGTTTGGCGTTGGTCCCGAACCGTCGTTGTACTCCCGTTCCGGTCTTATGGTCCAAGGCTAATACCGGCGGCAGTCGCACAACGCGATAGGCAAGGAGAAGCAACAGAAATCACGCCGGGTATCCAGGTGAGGTCTGGGTCGTCGGCGAAAGCGCGTGCTAGAGTCGGTCAAACTAAGACGATGGTGGTAAGACGGAGAACTCGATCAAGAGAAAGATCACACGTACCCGTTACCGACTCGGAGGCTCTGTGAACAGAAATCTGGCGAAGGATAAGAGAAAGCAGGCAGTTCTGGTGCGGTTCCATGGCTGGGTCAGGATTTTTCTGACAATCTGGCATGAACTTGGACCACCACCTTCGCGAACTCGGATGTGGAAATTCTACGCGTCAGCGTCCCCTCGACTACGAATCATTAACTTCAGCCAGACTCGACTGTGCAGCACTCGTTTATTGACCCGTCGTGGCTAAAAGTAAAGAATCAATCGAAGGCAGTGACAAGATGACAGTACACGCTGAGTAACGAGCCACGCGCGAGATACGTGCAGTAAATTAAAATCACGGGAACACATTTATTCGCTGACCTAGCGATCGAGAATCTCTGCCCTTAAACGACACGCACATCACGGGCGACGTGCTGTCGGCCCATTCATCGCTGACCAAGAGCGATCGGGAAATCGCCTTGTAAAAAACAAACACTAAAGGTTTTTGAAAAACAAACCTTAAAGGTTTGTGAATAACGTTACTGGAGTGTTAGCCCCAACGCATACTCATACTCATACTCACGTCTAGAGCCTGGCTGGTCGCGCCTTCTTCTGTTGCCTGCGGCTTGCAGGTTTCGCCACCAGACTCTTTGCACTGGAGACCCACAAGGATGAGGACGACGACTGCTGGATGAGGACCTGGTCGAGGTTAGATGATACATTCTCTTGTACGCCTTCCACTACACTATTCCTTACTGTCAATATAGATTCCCACAGCTACCATCATGGGTATGAGCCCCGGACGACGACGACTTCCTCGGACGAGTCATGACTGGTCTCATCCCTGACTACTTAGTCTGACGCTGGCACAGACGAGCGACGAAATTTAGTATTGAATTCTGCGTAGACCGAGTCATTGATTTGCTGGTTAGGCGTTACTGATGCCTACACAGAGCTCCAGACTACGGGATGTTTTTTGTCTGCATCGCCGGCGATGTTTGGGGACGTTGTCTTCGCTGCGTCCTATTCTCATTTAGCTTTGCGCCGGTGGGAGCGAGGCAATGGCGGGGCTGCTTCGGATATTCGAAAGTACCAGATTACCGCCTGGTCCTTCCGTACCTCGTTCAGCATCGCCGCCCCTCTTCAACAAGACCGCCGCCATATCCTAAAGGATACGCCTTTGGACAGGGTTTCATGACCCCAGAGTGCTGGGTTAACGACGGGGGGTGATTCTGACCATCGGTTTTGGTTGTTTACGGGCGGGACTCGTCGACGCATATCGTTCCCCTCCGTTATTGTAATCTGCAACTACGTTCATGTGGTAGATTTGAATATTGAATATTGAATACTCTCCTTTGTCAACGAGGCTAATCGCAGGTGGGAGCTTGTGCAACGTCCGTCGAGGCGGGCACCCTGCAGGCTGACTGCCGCCCACGATGGCCATCAGTTTCGGACCCTGCAAAGACGCGAAAGCATGAGGCAACGTGTAAATAATACGCGAAGCCAATGATATATTGACAGAGGCTGTAACGGCGGTCGCGTATTTCAGCCTGATCATGATGTTGAGCTGCCTCGTCTTGCTGTTATGTTATTGTGAGGCTATAATTATAATGATGGTTATAACGGCTATTATACCACTTACCATAGCTTATTTCACTTATCGCAGCGTGGCTACGGAAAGTCCGACCGCGACTGGATATGCGAATACGTGTCAGAGTCAGGTGCTTGTTACAGTCACGTTTGCCTTCTTTGTTCTTGCCATCATCGCCGCTGCCACTGCCAGCCAGCCAAACCCTGTATAGTGTACAGCTTGAAACTTTCCTCCCGGTACCGCATTTGCCCCAGCTCTGAATCGCGTGGAACAATGACAACCGGCTAATATTCATGGATTGTGCTGCCGATGGGGGAACCCATACCTTGTGCAATTCACTCTTCCCGAGCCTTCACCACTCTCCAATTCGAACTCTGCACTCTAGCCGCCATACCAGCAGCCATTGTCGCAGTCCTCAACATCGTTCGTCGCCGCCATCACAAGTAAACACACTCGCTAGCTGTTGACACCGGCTGACCCTCCCGTCACTTATTTTCTTCACGCTCGATGCTGTTGCCACTGTTAACCTTGACCGTCGGCTCGACCTGAAGATGATTGCGCCCGGAAGGCGGAATAAAATCCCAAGGTTAGTTTTATCAAGACCGCGCCTCCTTCATTGTATTCAACTGTTAATATCATTTGACATAATGTTTTTCAGCTGTTACTATGCGAGGATATCCTCGTCCTCATCGTTCTTTCGCGGGCAAGGATCGGCTCATTGGATCTCTATCGACACCACTATCATCATGCCCAAAGGTGAGCTCTTTCCCCTTGTTTCACCTCACGCGCCCGATTGCTTTAGCCAGCACCCATAGCTGTCGACTGTCGGGCCGACCTTGAGCGAAATGGGGATTGGCTAAAGTGTGCAGGTGTGTGAGATGTTTATTTGTTTCTTGTCGCGCAATCTATCAGCTGGCTGAACCATTCTGATAGACGCCCGCTTTTACTTCGACATCGGACTGCTAGCTTCGCCCTATGACAAATGGTCGACCATGGTGGCTGGTAGAACGGGCTTTTTCTTCAGGGGAGCTGACGGCTGCTCGTCAAAGCATCAGTAACTCTGCCATTGGACGACTCAACGGGTTGCGCGCTGAAGGTGCATTATAATTGCCCGCGCCACGAATATTTGACTTACTCATTCTGGTCTTTGGGCCATTCAGCCGAGTGGTGTTGTTGTTGTGTTGTGGACACCCTCTTTAGTCTAACACCACAGCAAGTCCTACAGGCCTCGCGCTGACGAGACTCAGCTTCAACATTGGTCCATCGTCGGGGCGATGAAGGAGACGGAGAAAGCTGACGCGACCAGCGAAGCTCTGGTGTGGTGGTGTTCTGTACTGCATCCTTGAAAGTGGGGAGAGACGCCGAGGGCATCCAGGGATCTTCGGCATGCCACGGTTAGTGGCATTGAGCGATGTGGCGGCGTCGGCAGTGACTGCGACGAGCGTGTGCTGCTGAGAATGTGGGGTTGTGCGAGTTGATGTGGCCAGCGATTTCGGCATCAATGCGTTGGAGGATGGACTAGGACGCGACGGGTGGTTAAGCGCCAGGTCGTTCTGCTCATCTTCCTCTGGAGGAAGATAGTCTCAACTTGCGTGCCAAGGTAAACATGTCCCTCTTTCTTCATGGTGCGCATTCTCACGTGGCGCGCAGTCTCACGTGGTTTGTTTTCAGCTGCGAATCGGATTGCTAGACTCTCCTTCTAATGACTCTCTGTTCTCACCATCATGGGAATTCCTGGCCTTTACGATGTGAATTACACTACCTATTCTGGCTGCAATACTAATGTTCCTTGATAGCATATTAAGCAAATTGCCCGAGTCGTGTCTCTTCATGAGATATCGGCGATGGAGGGTTTCGTCGCTCGGCGTCGAGAAAAGGGGTATGTTATCGTTGGCATTGACGCATGGTATGTCTGTCAGCTCCATTTCTGTCGCCACTTCTCACATTATCAGCTGGTGGATTCAACGCATCCTCCATGGTCAAAATATGCACCACGTTCATAAGGGCTCGAATGCCGAAGTAAAGGAGCTCCTTCGCCGCCTTGCAAAACTGCTTAATTTTGCAATTGTACCGCTCTTCATCTTCGATGGACCAGAACGACCGAAGCTCAAGCGCGGCAAGAGGGTCGTCCACTCTCCGGGTTGGCTTATTGGAATATTCAAGGAGTTAATTGACGCTTTCGGTTTCTACCATCTCGATGTAAGGGATTCAGCACTATGATTAGTTTACATTGCTCACATTCTACAGGCTCGTGGCGAGGCTGAGGCTGAGTTGGCGGCTCTTAACTATCGCAAGCTCATTGACCTTGTCATCACCGACGACGGTGACGCTGTCATTTTCGGAACATGCACGTTGGGTCGCAGGTAAGCCTCTCGTTCTGCGTTAGATGCCATTTCTAATTATCTGTCAGTCTTGACCTCAAGGAACAGTTCCCTTCGCTAACGATATACTCCCGGAATCGCATCACGGAAGAGCTTGGAATGTCTCCCGGTGGCCTTTTACTTTTTGCACTACTCGCCGGTGGCGACTACGATCAAGTGAGTAGAGTGCATATCATTGTTCGAGTTATCAACAAGTGTCTTGTAGACTGGATTAAAGGGATGCGGTGGGGCAATTGCTGCCGGGCTTGCTCGCACTTCTCTCGGGGACAAGCTCCGTGAAGCGTTTCACGAATTCTCTCCCGCGGATTTTGTGGTCTTCTGTCAAGCATGGCGCGTTGATCTGGCGCGTGAACTCACGACGAACGCCTCCGGCATGCTACCATCGCGTTGCCCTAGCCTAGCCAAGAAGATCCCTGCAACGTTTCCGAACTATACAGTTGTCAAGCTATACGCTGCTCCCATCGTTACGGAAAGGCTCACGAACACTAACTTTGTTCCCCGCGCCCCAGATCTTGAAACCGTTATGGATATCTATGCACGTTATATTCATCCAACATTCAAAGCGAAGCTCAAGCTACTTCATGACGACATTGTTCCAGGTTACTACTTCAAGGCACTTCAGTTGGGCCAGGTGAGGCTCTACTTGTACAAGTCTTAATCTCCTCTCATGCATGGCAAACAGTATTTTCCTGCAGATTTCGTTACTCTCAACAAGCAGCTATCTGACCCGGCAGCCACCCGAGCATTCACGGTTGCGCAACTCGCCATTAGGAAGAGCCGAGTCCTCCAAATCAGTACCTTTGCGTGTCTTTCATCTGCAACTCATCGACAGTACACGGTCAAAGTTCCCGCTCCTCTTGTCTCTCATATGCTGCCTGCCTTGATGGCAGGTGGTAATCTTGTCTCTACGGTATACAAGCCTGTACTCCCTGTTCTACATACTTCGACACAACCTCTTAGTAAGCATATTGTCTATATTCTGGTGCAGATGCTAACTATCGGCATGGTAGGTCGTCAGCAATGTTCGGTGGCGGACAACTATGGAGGCATTAACTACGAAGATGACGATGGTGGCACTGGTAGAGACAATGGGCCAAACCACAATACTAACAGCTACGGACGTGATGCAAATAACGCCGACAATGATGAAGACGCTGGTGATGACGGAGACTGCGAGGATGGATCTGACGAGGATTGTGACAAAAGCGAAGGTGATGAGGAGAAGGAAGCGGATAGTGATGTTGAGGTGATCGAGGTATCAGGCAATGGGCGCAGCCTCAAACAACAGCGGAGGAGTGGCGCAGTTGAGGTGATTGACGTGTCAGACGATGAGTGGGGGCAGGATAATGGTGATATCGAGCTGATAGAAAGTTCAGGTGCTGGGAAACAGGGAGAAGGGAGTACCATTGAGGTCATTGACATCTCTGACGATGAGCGGGAGCAGAGGAATGGCGGTGCTCCAGAGGTGATTGACATCTCCGATGATGAGTGGGAGCCTACCATTTCCAACAATAAGCGGGAGTGGTCTGGAATTGTTATTGACGTTTCGGACGATGAGCGCGGCGGTAGCACTAGTGGGGCAATGGACATTTTGGATAGTGATATTGAAATGCTGTAAGGTTCTTTATGGATACATACAAGTGGTGTTCAAGTGAATAGGAAATACAATTTGGATACATGTTCAGCTAAAAGGTCTGGCGAGCTAAGACGTCCACTGCAGACATACCATGGATACAGGTCAATGTCAGACCGCGGGCGCCTCTGCCTACGAGAGGCAAATTCGGGTTTTTCGAAGGAAAGCAAGGACACTCAGAGGCATCCACCTGAGGCAACAGAGAGGCAAGTGCGAAGCAGCATGATTATGGGCAACTTCGGTCGATCGGCTCCGAGGCGATTTGCATGAGGTACGCTGGAGGTATGTTCCTTCCTTTTCTTCTCATCATCACCATTCCTCGTCGCGCTGCTCGACGAGACGATCTTAAACGCTATATCTCTCCAGATCATCGCGGATTTTGTGCAAATATCGGACCACCTCCGCCCTTCTCTACCATGGATGTCCGTGGAAATGCAGAGCGCCCCTCCGACCTCATCGAGCCCTTACCATCAGTCATCGCCGAAGTCCTCGTCATCCCACCATCCATCGTTCAACACTTATGGAGCGCTCTCCGCCAACATATGTGGGGTCCTGCTTGATCGATATGGAGTTCTCAACCGTCTGGTTCCTGTGGGCCTAAAATTCGATGTTGGTGCGTAATACGGATACTCATAGTGTCCGCCCCACTCATATCTATACACAGGTTTCTATGACCCTCTTCCCGCCTACATCTTCCTACCTAGATAACGTGTGCCGCCTTCGTCAGGACATACTCGCCACCTCACCCAGTCTTTATCATATAGAACCACCGTCTTCTCTCGGGACCTTGGTCCTCTCCCGGCGTGGTGTTACTCTCTCGCTTTCCCAAGCCTCCGAACCTGTCATAATCCTCCATGTAGACTGCAATACTCGATATTACCCTACATACTATGTTCATACTGGGCGCGGACGCCGTAGATACTAACTACCCTTATCAGAACATCCATGAAATACATGTCATTGAAGTTGCGAAGCACTATTACCTGGAAACGTTGCTCGCGAACTTTCTCCGACACACCCGACGCTGAGCACGATTCTTATTGCTCGGAGTTCGTGTTCCAAGATTGACAGCGATAACGCCACACTGGGCAACGAAGGTGAAGGCTCAGTAAGAAAGAAATGAAGGGGACGTAACATTCCATTGACTACAGCCTGAGACAGACATGTACGTGTACTCGATACTAGCAAGTTGAACCAGGCTCCGTTTTGGATTGAGATGTCTTCGGTCGCCTCTGCCTCTGCCTTCCGGAGGCGAATTCAGAGGCAGAGGCGCTGCCGGTTGGACGTTCTCATCAGGCCAGGAGGAGCCAATACGAGTGGGATGAGATGGGATGCGATCTCCTCTGGGGTTAGCGCGACGCGTCGTTATGAAGGAGAGGATAAAGACCTGCCACGAGGACCGCTGCGACAGTTGATTATGGAGCGGTATGGAGCGGTCTGGACGGTGGCAGCCACAAAACAGAGAGGATAGCAGTATTGACGAGGGAGACGTGTAGTTGGATCGCGGTCAGGAAAGAGATATTGATACTATATGCACATCGAAGAAGCATTTCAAGGGCACCCTCAGCCTGCCACAGGGATCTAGAACCCTTTTTGCTGATTGCCCCAGACTCGCGAGTCGCCGCGCTTGCCGGCGACGGGCGCACATGCCAGTAGGTTTCAGCGCTCAGCTTGAGTGATCTGAGACACTGATGTCCTCAAGTCAAGTTCAAATCTTCGTAAAAGCCTCAGTCTATAAACCGTGCGGGGTATGAGAAGATGATTGACACTAGTACGTGATACTTTTGTTTATCCCTGACACTTTCTCCCTGACAGATGCATACAAAAAACCTACAAGACAACACGACAAAGATATGTCGATGCAAAGCGTGATCTAGCTACTGATAACGAAACACCATTAGACAATCATCCTGGAGCTAGTTTTTTCATGAATCATGTCGGAGAAGGTAAGGCAGCTGTCTTCACTAGGCTGATAACAACTGATTGAGAGCGATGATTATGATGGGAAGAACGGAAAGGCTTACTACGTCATTGTCCTCCTCGTGGACAGCAACTCCATTCTCATTTGCCAACTCCTTCATAGTTTTCATCTCAATCAAGATAGTATCGGTTGGCTGCTTGGACGAATGAAACGTGAGGGGGTGGCACTAGACATTCCAATAACTATGAAACCTACCTGATTGCCTGCATGGAATGTTGAGCCGATGTCGGACTTCGCATCCTGTGCCCCAGATTTTGCTGCTTTTCTCACCTTTATCCCTGAAACGCCTACGCTCGCTCGCGTAGAGACATCCCTGAAGAACACAGGATTGCCAGAGGTTGTATTGACCGTCTCACCACTGGCACGGATTCGTTTGCGAGCGTTGAGGGTAGCCAGTAGTGAGTTGGAGTAGACTAGAGGGATTAGTAGAACCTGCAGGTTAGAGACGAAAGCAGTTAACGTACGTCTGCCGATACAGAAGAAGAACATGATGTAAATAAAAGTATGTCCCCAAGCTAAAATCTATACGCGAAAGGGTGTTAGAGTAAAACTACAGGATACGAACAGTGGTCGACGTACGGAAACCAAGGAAGCAATGGCGCAGAGAGTGGTCACAAGGCCAGTATTGACGGCATATATTATCTAGCACGAATCACCGTCAGGTGCCATCGGAAAAGAACAGAAAGAAATTATGAAGTACAAGCTTCTTGATTATCCTTTGAGATGGGACGAAGTCTGTCCTAGACCGAAGGAGAATATAAACCAGCGCAGTACTGATCAGGACGTCTCCACCAGCAGCGAGTGCATTGACCGCAATTGAGAGAGACTGACAGAGAAACGTGAAACACTATCTTGAAGCTGAGAAAGAGGGACCACACCTTGAGATTGCCAAGTTGCTCAAAGGTGTGCACGTGGACCAGAGCGTATACAGCAAACACTTGGAGAAGGTTACGAAAGGCATAATAAAGAATCAAAAAACCATACCGACCACACACCCTAGATGACCAATGAGCAAGCTAGGCAAGTTTCCCCAGATGAGAAGGCTTACCGAACTCGGCTACCACCAACGTAGACTGGGATAGTGTAACAAGTAGGGTACAATTAGAGGAGACCGATGCTTACGACTAGAATCGTAATCCAGAGGTTACCCGAACTCACTGCCAGCCAAACCTAGGTGTCAGAAGAAGTGGATATGAAAGGTGAAGCGGATGACATACAATACCAAAGGCGTGAAGTAAGGAAACTGTGAATATAAGCTATTAGCTATTAATGTAAGGTCTCTGGTGGCCACTGAACTTACCCTTGCACGAGCAGTGCGATGAACCCGTTAAAGAGGACCTCCAGCTGAGGGATGATCAGTCATTGTACCTTCGATCAAGGCTGAACAGACTAGGAGACTCCTACAGATGAGTTTGGTAAGCAATAACTAAAGCAATGAGATGACAAAACATACCAGACCACAGCGTTCAGTGCAGCCGGATTAGAGTAGTTCGAGATGACATAACTGTATACTAGACGATCCTATTAGCCTCGTCGTTGTAAAGGCGAATGGGAACGTGCCGGTGTGACTGATCAAGGCTTGATGAATGGTGTCAAAAATTAGGACGGCAGTGACGATGCCCTTGAGACGCCAACTATCGGTTTGGTGGAGGTAGTAGTGCAGAGCCTGAGTGCATGTAACTGTCCATGGTCAGCGCACAGTTGTCGAGAACACAACTTCCAAGGCACCTCCAAATAAGCTGACAAGAAAGGACCTTGTAGCAGCGAGCAGCAAAATAACATAGATAAACGTACATGCCAGCGACGACAACGCCGATATAGGCAGCGCCAAACCTGTTGATACACCTTAGAAAGTGTACGCTATTTCGAGGTGCCACTGCTCACGTCGAATCAAGAGATGCCATACTGGACAACACAGAGAACGTAGACGGGATAAGACAGATAAGCGACTAAAGAGTGTTGCGCAGTGTCCAAGGATTGAAGAGTAGAAATAGGATCCTGGGCGTGCTGGCATTTAGCTACCGCGGTAAGAAGCAATTAAGCTCAGAACAAACTACTTCATATCCGGTACCGCATACCACGCGACGCGATTCGCCGGTGATTCAACGAGTTCCCGCAAGGCAATCTGCGGTCCGAGGGTAATGGCGGCCGAGCTAACCGAAAACCCGAAACCTTCCTGAAAATGTCAATGTCATGTCGGACTTGACATATATGCCACCTACAATGCTTGGTGTCCAGGTGTTCTCCAACCTGTTCACCTCTCATTTCTTTAAGAGCGGAAAATAGCTCGGATGTAGCTGAACTACGGGCAAGTACCTGACTTCCCCGTATCTGTGGCGAAAGCGGGAACGTGCACGTGGAAGAGGCGGATAGAACTAAGACCGACGGAGTCCTTTCTCTTCCTTTCTTCGATTCACTGTAAAGATCCAATTATCCCGGGCCTGATTCTCATGAATGCCATGCTATGGACTAAAATTGGGGAGGGAGTGAGAGACAGTCGTCGGTTTGATGACGCTTCTCGCCGGGTTGAAGACTCTCTTACCTCATGCCACGCCTTCAGCTGCTCACAGAAACTGGCCTTGACGATCTCGAAGGGAATGACATTCATAGAAACGAATTTTTGCATAGAGAGAATACTAACGCTGGTTATGAGCCTACCATAATGGTGCACGCCTAAACGCAGCCGTCTCTGTCATTGCATGACCATTCTGTCGAAGTGTCATCGTGTCCTCTTCGTCGGGCATCACCGATGCGGAAGAACGCGCCTAATGAGGTGTAAGAATTGACGAAGGCACAGTCAACCATACGATAGGACGATGATCATAAAGTCAATACCAGGCGCGGGTAAGACCAGCCACAACCGTGAAGGTGCCCATTGGGGAAGCGCAGTGTAGGGCTCGATTAACGGATGTTATAACGTACACAGGCTCCGAATGTACACCTTGTCTAAAGACCACCATCATCCGAGTGTCTGAGCGACTAGCCGAGTCCCAGTACCTACAGCAGTGCTGGATGATTTGTGGCTAACGTTGAGGTGGAAACGGGGAGATATGAAGATAATCAATGGCGAGGACAAAGATGCGCATTGAGTCTTGAAGTGATCGCTGTCTGCCCATCAGCGACGCGCTACCTAGGAAGATAAACGCGTACGTGCTCATGTTAACCTCATAGGCTAGGTCCGCCCGCCTTCTTGGGCAGGAGTACTAGGCCTTGCTACATAACCTTTGATCGTTGCACTGTGTGGCGGGGCGGGTCAGGTAGCCGATCCGGTATTCCGCCACACATCCCTGCTCGCGTGCGAGTTTGGATGCCGCTGAAGATATCGTCGAGAATAAGTGCTGAGCAGGAGCGGGCCTCCATTTCACCAATGTTGACATTAGGGGAGTGCCCCCAATCATTCGAACACGGCCGGAGAGCGTCTCGAACACGTCATCATCCAAAAGGCAGATGAAGACTCGCACAGAGCGTCGAGCGACATGGAAGATGACAGAGCCCAGTCGTAGTCCGCGTGGGATTCCGGTATCCAACGAACAAGTTGAGGCCACTCGAAGATAGCGATATAGTCTCCTTCTCGTCGAGTTCCTTCTTCATGCAGGACAATACTAGAGATTTAAGCGTCGTTGTGTCACTCGACGTCACCATCTGATTAGATCTGATTGCAATCTCCTAAATCTGAATCCTGCCATGTGGCCCCGCTTGCAGGTTGGAGACCGAAGAACTAGCTAACCACCAGCATGACCGCGACCACTGGCGCTCTCCGCGCTTCAAGGGATGACGAGCAAGCCAGCGAGTCTACCCAACCTTCAGAGTCAATCAACGGGATCTATTCAGACCGCGCCCACGACCGCAATGACTAAGTGCGCATCGCACGACCGTACTAAGTCAGTGCCCTTCACACTATAGGGCGGCTCAACGCCCGCGCTGGTATATCTGCGTGGAGCTTGGCGCTATGGGATGCTGGCAAAATAGTCTAAGTACGTCTATCAGCCGGCGACAGTCTACACACGCTGACAGCGCTCAGATGGTACAACTGACCGCCCTGCGCCCAATGGCCGACCTCCTCCGCTCGCTATTGCGCGATGCTCTCAAAATCGAGCCCCAGCGCGGTCAGAGGAAGGCCGTGAATCGTCAAGACATGCTATTACGACTCGATATTGATTTCGTCAACGTCGTCGGTCGCCGATAGGTCACAGCGAGCACGAGGACAGCAGTCTCATCAGCGAGGGGGGAGCCTTTCATGGCGGTCTCAGCTTTGTCTCAAGTGTTCTGGAGACCCAAAAAGTGCGGTGTCTGTTCAATAATGCTCTCTCAATAATGTTGTTAAATAAGGTTACGTGAAGACTGAGGCCTTCAAGATGAAGCTCTGGACCCTGGCTGGACCACACGCTTGCATAGTAGGTCTAAGGTCTCACCAGCTCACGGCCGAAATCTCAATCTCCTTCCGTATTCGCAGTGTACTCTACTAGTACAAGTCGGTCTCCCGAGTCGTCTTCGAGGAGAGATGTCTGAGGGCCAAATGAGTACTTACGAATACCGAAGATATCGAGAACGATCTTCATTATGGGTCGAAAAAGGCTCTGTCGCATCGGCAGAACGCATAGAACGTCTAGGTTTCGTTCAACGCCAAGGTTCCGTTCAACGGAACGCATGCCAGGCGGTCTACACGAAAGCCTATAGTGGAGGCGGCGCCTGAATTCGCACGAGAAGCCCTATCGCATTCCGTGGCTCCTCCAGATGCCTATGCCGATGCTGAGGTGTCGAAGGGCGCACCCACCACTAAAAATCTTCTCCGACCGCCCAGGAGCGGAAAGAGTCGATGGGTGCACGACCTACGGGCTCCGACAATAGTCGCTTCGTGCCGCGGAGACTTATGAGCCATTCACACCGCGTCAGACCAATGTTGGTTATAGTCGTGGGATGCCGCCCAGTAGTGAAGGCACCTCGACGAGATATCCTGAGCGGCGTGGTAGCGGTCAGTCCAATTTCCGGTCGGAGAGGTCGGGGCAGGGTACAGGCGGCGAGAGCTCAAGAAAGACTATGTACGTCGGGGTCAACGCTGGTAGATTGTGTGGCCTCTCTAATTATATTCGTTGAGAATTCGGATCCGTTCAGCGATGGAATACCCAATAATATTTCGCACACAGACAACGTACCGTCCGCGGTTCTCCAGAACGTCTCTACCTCCAAAGACATGTCAACTTCAGGCTTTACCTCGCCGCCATTAATGCCCGGCCTTCTCTCGTGTCTTAAGGATGTCCTCCGTCCGAACGCGAAACCCACACCTATACAGGCTCTCAGCCTGCAGCATCTTTTCTCAGACGACGACAAAACATACAAGGAATACTTGCTCGCCTCCGGAACGGGCTCCGGCAAATCCATTGCGTATCTCCTCCCCCTCCTCCAGTCACTCCAGCAAAGTGAGCTCGATGGCTCAGTGAACAGACAGCGCACGCACGCGCTTAACCCCAGAGCGTTGATCCTCGCGCCTACCCACGAGCTTGCCAGACAGCTTGCGACGTTCGCCAAATCTCTCATCCGCGAAATTAAGCTTCGCGTACTGTGCGCCAGCCGCGCTAATACCGGCCACAAGGTAGACACTTTTGGCGGGAGCGCACGACCAATGAAGGGCAAACTCGAAGCGCTCTTTGGTGGCAAGGAATTGACGTCCGAGCTGAAGGACGTTATCCTGTAGACGTATTGGTGGGAACACCGATGAAGCTTTTAGAGATGGTCAAAGGACGCGGTTGGGATAGACGGGTGGGCGAAGAGGAGAAACCTGAGCCTCCAGTGGAATCCGAAGGCGAAGAGAAACGCAAGTTTCGAAAAGGACGCGACATCGCTTTGCCTACCACCGGGAAAACAGGAACATCACCTGCCGAGCTTGGGTTGATCAATGTTGACTGGGTCGTTATTGATGAGGCAGATGTTCTCTTTGGTATGACCAGCATTTGAATGATCCTCTTTTCCTAAACACAGTTTCATAGATCCCGATTTCCACGAGACGACGCGCCTTTTGCTGTCGGAAATTGCTGCCGAACGAGGAAGCCCCGTACCCTACTTCCCAGACACTTTCAATGGTTCCGCCCAACACAGAAACCCAGCCCAAGCCGATATTCTACCCCTTTAACCTAGTCCTTACTAGTGCGACCATTCCCAGCGCGTTGAGCAACTACCTCGACATACATCATCCTTCACATACACGCGTCGCGTCCCCGATACTTCACCACTTGCCTGCGTCGCTACAGACTGAGTACGTGGGCTGGACCGGTGGTAACAAGCTCGCGGATATCGAGAAACGGATCAGACGAGTCTGGTCAGAGGACAGCATTACGCGCACGGGCACTCTCTCCGAGGCTTTAGTATTCTGCAACAAGAACATCAAAGTCAAGATGCTTTCTGAGCATCTGAAGGAGAAGGGCATCAATACCATCGCCATTGACGGATCGCCCGGAAGTCACGCTAAAGGCTCCAATAGGCATCTCAACGGGTTTTTGAGGAAGCCCCTCAATGCGGAAGTGGGTGAAAAGGAGACGAACGCGGAGAACGATTTGGAAAAGGTTCCGCATGTGCTTATAACGACGTCGCTGCTCTCGCGTGGTATTGACTTTTCGCCGCAGATCAAGCACGTATTTATCGTGGACGAGCCGAGGAATATTGATTTCTTGAATCGGGCGGGGAGGTCCGGTAGGTCTGGGCAGACGGGGGAGGTGGTGGTGTTTGGGAAGTTGGAGGGACGGGGAAGTAGTAGGGCCGAGGAAGTGAGGAAGCGGGTTGGGAGGTTGCGGTAGTAGAGGATTCGTTCGCTATATATCTTATTATCTACTAGTGCATTTACCATTCACAGTTACTCGCATGAGTACGCTCAAGCTCTGGTAGAGCGAGAATGATACTGTGTGGCGTAAAGAAATGGCTCCCACTGGCGCAACCGATTTCGTGCCTAATGCTGATTCTGACAATGAAGACGACTACGTTAGAGCTGCGTACTTTCGTACATTACAGCTGTGTATTTTTGTTCAGCCCCAGGCTGTGAATAGCTAATGCAATAGGATTGTTTCACCAGACACGTATCTCGTTACAGTACTACTACCGTGGCTGAAGGAGACGTATCGAAGGCAGCCTTGGAAGCAGTCGCACATGCCTACACACCATTAGCCTCAACTGTCTCTCCATAACTGTCTTCCCGCACACCGTCCTCGACCGTCTCTCCACGGAGGAGCCTCACACCATCTGCCGCAGACCGTCTCCACGGGAGCACACCCTCAACCATCTCCCTGTGCGCAGTAGCACACCACTTCAGCCGTCTCTCCCCCAGGCCACGTCTTCGACCATCTTCCCTCGGGGGCACAATCTTACAACTCATTACTAGCGCGGACGCTTCTTCGCGTGGTTGAGGTCTTGTCTTGAGAGTTGCTTCCGGCGGGGATCACACATCACGCTTGGGAGAACAAGGTCATTGCTGTAAACAAATTCAATGTTAGTAGCGTTTAGCGGGGAACAGAAGGCAACGACGTACCCATTGATCTGGTAGCAAACTGCACGAGTATCTAAGTCAGTGACCTGATATCAGCGGAGGCAGCGCGTATTAACGAGTCCGTCGGGCAAGGTCCTAGTGACCAAGTCAGTCAGTCAGTCAAGTCACTTAACAGAGGGACGACGTAAGTACCTCAACGGCAACAACAGTAGTCTTGACCATGAATTTGAATGACCACATATACGGTCATTCAAAATCGTCTTGATAGAATATAAGTTGGACATTTCAATGAATCATTGCTAGCCACACCTCGCTGTGGTTGGCCCTCACAAAGAACCGCCGCGTAGACAAGGTTAAGAAGGCGCCATGACATTGGGCATGAATCAGTCAGCCCGAAGCCAAACTAATGTTCACCGGCACATAGCCACCGGCACATAGCCAAGTGATCCTTTCAAGTCGGTGCGACGTACAGCCTACGGGCAACAAAATGAGCAAGTTCGAATGTAGGAGGAAATGGGGGTATACCTTGAAGTAACAGTCGTCTTCAAGGGCGTTCCAAGCGGCTAGTCAGTCTGAGATGAAGGAGTCCGGATTGAAAAGGTCGGGTCAGAGTCCCGGTGACCGAGGAAGCGGCTTTGACGACGGCGCCTGCATCAATGGTGAGTGGAATCCGATGGTACGTGGAGAAGTTCTAAGCCAACAAGAAGTAAGTAGGTTGTTAAAAGGAAGGAATACGAACAACGCACCAAACTAATCATGGCGTCGTCGAAGAGAGTCTTGAGAGTCGAATAACGGTGTCGAGAAGTCCGCCAATGTTGAAGTCGGGAGCGCTGGTTCATGGAAAGAGCAAAGAACCTGCATAGAGTGTTGGAGAGCTCGTCGCTGACAGTAGAAAACAAAGAACGAACCAGAGTATCGAAAGGCGCGTAGAAGACGACGCCGAGGGCGGGACGCTAAGAGGAACATCGAGTCAGCCAGGTGAGATGATGGTGGTAGGAAAGGGGAGGGAGACGACCTGTGACAAAGTGGTGGGCGCGTTCGTAAGGCGATGGAGGAAACGTCGGCGACTATGACGGGAGAATAGTTGCAGTGAGTGAGAAAGAGAGAAGTGAAGTAGATAGAGGCAGAGCAAGAGAGAGAGAGAGAGAGAGAAGAGGAGGCCCTTTTATACGCGATGCGAATTCAGAGACGAGTGCGAGACATCTCAGACAGAAAGCTGTGCGATTTTTGGTAAACACGCCGAGAGTTTTGAGGATGAGAGAGCAGATAAGTCCGGAACTTGAGTCATATTTAGGCACACTAGGAGGATACTTATTGTAAATGTGGCCAGTTGAACAGCAAGATTGAGAGCTGATGTCCTCACTTGATAAACCAGACACCACGATACGAAGCTGTTCGGAACTCGGTCCGAATCTCCGTGCCCGCGGCCGAAAGTTGTGCGAAGCTTTGACACTGACACCCACGACCACACCACGGGCATGATACGAGGCCTCCGCGACGACGACCACTTAAATCGCGCCACATAAAGTACGTGTTTGCTCGGAAAGAGCGCTCCAACTACTGTAGTCATTTACCGAACAGCATTTTAGCTATTTCAGCTCCCCAGCGATTACACTGCTTTTGTATACACTTGGGATACTTGTCTGCATGCATGTGCGCTATTCAATAATTCGTCTTCGCAAAACTTACCACAGGACTAGATCGATGCAGCTCAGATATCACTCCTCCTCGAGTCTACGTGCCGTCAACTACAGTGTAATCGACGACCGATTCCACTCTAAATACCACTCAAATCTTTCCTGTATGGACTTGCAGATGTCTTCCCTGAACAGCTGCGGACCGTCTAATTGGGTCACTCTGCAGAGGGCGGGCGTGATCATTTCGACGCCTGGCGTGATAACGAAAGGAAAGCCCGGGAATGTTGGGCAGACGAAGGATATGGTCATCCTTGGTCGCATCCCGCGCGTGAAGTAGTGTATTTCCGATGTCTACGCCACTGTATATCGCCCATGCGCTGGCAATATCCTCAAACGCATCTCAAAACTCCTCTTCATATCTGCCGGAGCTTACAGGCTGGACCGTCCAATAGCTGTCCCGAACCCCTGATGGATACTTTTTTATCGGTTCAAGACGCGCCAGAGATGGGGCGACCGCAAGAAAAAAAGTGATGAGGACGGCGAATGCGCTGGCGTCGATATGAATCGGTATAGTTCTTCGCCTCCTCCTCTCGTCACACGCTGGGACGTAATCTAGAAACTACGGATACAAATGGAAAGCTGAGAAGAAGACAGGAACATCGAAACCTCGACCTGGATGTGACCATTGGTATCCCGGCTCGCGGCCTTTCGAGGTGCCTGAGGCGAACAGCATTGCGAATTATGTTTCGACGCTCAACGAGCCAAGGGCATTCCTGGACGTGAGAAGTTATGGTCAGATGAGTGAGCGCGCTTCTCCTGTCCCTTCGTCCTGTAGCCGCCGTTCTCGTTCTCTTGTAAAAACAGCATACACTGCTCCGCCTCCACCCAATTTGTACAGCAGTACAGTCACACTCGGAAAAGGTTAACACACACTCACACACTTGTTGCGTCCGTACACACTGAAGTCGTCCCGAAGTCAGCCACGGAGCCATCTATCCGCATTTCCACTGGTTACCACGGTTCGCTTTCTCTCATTGACCGCATCCTGCGCGCCCTCAACTTCCAACTTCGCCTCCTGGCGTTCCCCGCCAACCGGTCATGGCGCACCTGCGTGCACATGGATGACACCATGAAATCGACCGAATTGCGCACTCCCGACTCAGCGTATAGATCAGGCAACCGGACGACGACTGAGGCTTGATGCGTGCCGCGATGTCTGCAAGGCTGGTGGAAACGCACCCACTTTAGAGGGGCAGGGACACAAGGAACATGAAGATCTGGATAGGTGCGTTTTATAGCTATTTTTCAGTACTAATAGCGATGCTAACGTCTGATTTGTATAAGAGCACCAACACAAGTAACCCCCTCCATTCCCGACCTCCGATCCCCTACATGTACGCTCGCTGTCTTGTCAGAATCCCGCACCCGCGCACTTGGCGAGCTCATCTGTCGGATTTGGTGACGCAGAAAAGGTCTTTAGTGCCCATAGATAATTGTATCAATGTATGGTATAAATGGACTAGGCGACCGCTCTGCCGAAGCGCTTTGTCATCGAAATGTGAGGAGACGCATGCCACTCAGGCGACGCTTTGTCTGAAGTCACAAGCTGAGCTTGATCAGCTCATCAAACGTATCACTATCATCGGAGGGCAAGCCGCGCTCATTTGAACGTCTGGCTGTGATAGCAAAAGCGCATTTTGTGCGCGCCTGGTTCCTCTAGAGTCCCAACCATGTGGTCGATCATTCTCCGTTCTGACAGTGAAACCGCCGGAGACCTCTCCTTTGAACCCTGCCTTTACCATAACCTCATAATGTCGTCCAGATCTGTTCTTCCTGACGATCAGCGGAACTGGTTCAGACCGATTATCCACGAGTATGCTGCTAAATTACCATGGAATCAACCCAACGTCTCTCCTGAGGCCATCGCCGAACTGGAAAAGGCTGCTGACACCTGGGCCAAACGTCAGAAGGAGCAGTGGCATGCGAAGTTCGATGATATCAATAAACAGCATGGCTCGGAGTATATGAAGAAGCTTCAGGAGGTGAGAGTTGTGTATTTCATCTGAATCGTACCCATTCCTAAGGTTGTCGTCTCAGTCAGCTGATAATATGTTTCGTAACCGCAAATACAATGAAAAGAGAAAGGTTCGAGGGTTAGTTGTGGCTTAGTTCGTATTGGAGATTTGATGATGAAAGCATTGTTCATAGCGATACAACTGCAGGGGCCGCTCCAGGTGGCAGCTCCTCGATTAACCCCCCCGCGGAACCTGGTCCTGTCCTGCCGAAAACGGTCTCCAGTCCGTCCACGCCTAAAGTTGACCTCAACGAGGATCCACGTATCGTGGAGATATATGGGTGAGTCGTCTCTTATGTCTGAAGTCAAGGACTGTAGCTAGTTGCGCAGATCCCAGAAGTGCTTTCAAAGCAACATGGAAGCTTCTTTGCAGGCTTTCCTTGGTACTACAGAGGGCCAGATTGGCAACGGCGCTTTTCATCTACTCTATGCATATCGAGCAGAAGAGAATGATTTGCGCACCGGTTGGTGAGTCAAGTGAAGCCTACCGCGTTTGTAATTCAGATTTATATCCACTTCTAGTATTCAAATAGACTCCGCCAATAGTGGTTTCTTTCAGCCCTTATCGAACCTCATGTCAGATTGGGAGGATTACGCCAGGAGGACAGTTCCAAGTAAGCCTTATATGAACTTATCAAAGTGCCCTCAACCCTCACTAAACGACTAGAAAATACTTCTCTTACTGATGCCCAGAAAAATTTCTGCTGCGATGCTTATGGCTGCCCTATTTTTCCTAACACTGACCTCTTGACGATTGCGCCAGCTATACTACGTCAATTGCTGCTTGTATATCTACAGGCTCAATGGGGTAGGTCATGAAAGCCGACGTGTTACGCTCCCAGTCTAAAGATTTCAGATTGTGCTCGTGAGAATGCAGGCGTCTACAGCTCCAGCGACAGGGAATCCATTACTGAACAGATAATCTGGGAGCAAACTAGATTTCCGGGAGCGGAAGCTAGATTTGTGGTTGCGGATCCAACTGTCCTTCCACCTCACGAGTTATATCTCCTGGCAAATGCGCTTATCGGTCTGCCTCGCGGCTGGCAGCTGTTCGAGATCCCCCCCCTTCAGGTATGCCTCATACGATGCCCTCTGGGAAGTCTCACAAGCAAAATAGACGTCAACTTGGAAAGCCCAGTAGACTCTCCTGGTTTTCAAATGAATGACACCACTGAGCAAGGCACAGGTTAGCCTACATACCATCTCTTTGTCCCGGTAATTCTGATATGATCAGCCATTGATCAAGAAGAGAGTCGAGGTTAGCATTTAGTTGAGTCTGGCGTCTAAACTGATTTTTTTCAGCATCCTCGCCTTTGACATCTCTAGCCGACAGTGATGATGAAATGGCACCTCACTCTGACACGGCGGATAGAGCCCTCAAGCGAAAGCGGATGGTCAAGAGAGGTTCGGGCATAACGCAAAGAACCATGGCGTAATTATATCCTGTCTGAATTTCTCGGGTACCATTAACGTAGTCTTATAGGGTTGAAAAGGATGCCCTCGAGCCCGGCTCATCGCGGATTACCGCTAATCTGGCTAGGTCAATTAAGTTGACCAAGCGTATCTCCTCCAAGCGTAACGTCGTTTCAACCAGTACCAGATCTCTGCGCGGAAGTAAACCAGTGGAGGAGGACATTGCCAAACTACCAAAGCCGTACGTTCTTGCAGCATGAATGAATCAAGCTAACCTTCCCTCTACAGGATAAGGGTTGTGACGCACTTGCAAGGTAAAAAGGCACCCAAGGGGTACGGATTCGCCGTATATCCAGATCTTCCTTAAGATTATGCTGCCAATCTCCAATTGTTTCTCAATTACGCACTTGGTCTATAGTGTCAG